>QRDG01000098.1:428390-614388 GCA_012064385.1 Puccinellia tenuiflora | reverse complement strand
TTGCAGAAATAGTAAGAAACAAAAAAAAACCGAGCTTTCAAAGAGCAATCTCCACATCTTCCTGAAGACGACAAACATCACTACATCCAGCTGAGTGCGGTGATATGGAGGTCGAGATCCAGGGAGCTCGGTTTTCAAAAAAAAAAATGAATTCGCATTTTTTCGTTTCAAAAAATTCTGACAAAAAATCAGAGTCGTAGATAATATCTAGATCCACCACTGTGAAAATTTTCAATCACAAATTCATTGTATTCTAATCTAGGCAAAAAGGAAAAATGTGCAGTTGAATCGGTGAACATTGCGTAATCTCAAAATTTTGAAATCTTGCTAGATGTGTTATTTTTTCATAGCTCAGAATAATACGAATTTGGTCTTGAAAATTTTCATAGCGATGATCTAGATATTGTCTACAACTATGTTTTTTTCAGAATTTTTTGAAATGAAAAAATGTGGATTTAACTTTTTTAGAAACCGAGCTCCCTGGAGCTTGGCTTCCATTTGAACTTTCCGACATCCAGCTGTCTTTTATACTTAGCTCTCTCTATTGACCTTGTCTTGATCATGGACAACTGTAGATTTTTTTCCGGTGGTGACATTGTACTCTGTTTTTGTATCCTTTTAATATTACTACATGTGAAATAGATAATTTCTGTAGACTCCTCTATCTATCGGTCCTCTCATAAAGCAATAAATTATGGGTTGTAGAGACAACCTAAGCGCTACATGAGGAATTGTCTTCAATGTATTTTCTAGGGCTAAATCAGAAAATGCACGGACAAAATCGCCCTAGATAATAATTGTGCCTTACATACCGGGATAAACTGGAAAATTTTCATGTCGTAAAGAAAGGGACTGAGGGACTAATAATGTAATTCTCATGTAACATATCTAGTGCAAATATATATGCATTATCTGACTTTCAATTTGGATGGTTATATTTCCTCTTAGATGGCATTCATGTGGTTAGTGCTACATGATAACATTTCTGAAAAATTATGGTTTCCTATCTGGGGAGGGAGGGAAAGTCTGAGTTGTGTGACTAGAAGAGACTATAGATAGCATTTTCACTTGTACATTGGCAGATTAAGTATGGACCTCTCATTGAGAGCATCATTTTGACTCCCGAGCTCACTTCCTTCTACCCATTAAAAAAACGCTTTAGAAAAAGCCCACCCTTGTAAGAACAAAATGGTCAATATACATATGCTAGTGTTCTACGTAAGTATCTAGGCCTAGGAGGAACTACGAACCAGATTTTGAATAGAAGAAGCCCACCCTTGTAAGAATTCGGGAAATTTTGCTCCCGATGGGAGTCGAACGTTGGCCGTTGGGTGCGCCACTACGACCCTAACCACTAGGCTACTGCCCCATTCTCACTAGTGTTCTACATATGTGCAAATTTTTGTGGTGAAATGATATTTGTGATGTTCCATGAAAAAAATCAGTGCTCATTTGTGGCAACAAACATATCCCAAAATGTGCACTGATTTTTTTTTTGCCCAAAGCACCGCAAATGTTATTTCATCAAACTTTTCACATTTGTGAAACACTAGCATATGTGTGTTGCCCATTTGTTTCAGTTTTTTTTTGAAGTGTTTTCATTTATTTTTTCAATTTCAAAATCAGCCAGGAGCATGTGGGCTCGGGAGTCAAAGTGGATTTTTGCCTCTCATTTAGTTTTTATATTCATAATGTTCAAGAAAACTGCAGTAACTTTCTTGTGAAACGATAACTGTAATAACTTAACTTGGTAACTAGTTTTTGCAATTGTGGTCTCGGTGGCAGCAATGATATGGGCCTTGTTGAACAAAAGGGACGGTGTATTCAAGCCAGCGGTCATTCTTGATACAAATATTTTTGTGATTAACTCAGGCATAAAGTTGTTCCCAGCAAGGGGCTAAGACACACTTCTTTGGGGCTTCTAGCTTTGCTTATAGGTCCACAGAAGTATAAGCTAAAGAGACGTCTCCAGATTCTGATAGGCTTCCCGCCACCGCGAAGCCCAACTCCTTCACGTTTTGAGAAACTGCTCAGGACCTGATTCTGAGCGCTTCCCGGGCTTCCCCGAAGCGGTATGTGCCTTTACCCTTTTTCGCGTATTTACGATGGGGAGAGAAAAACCGTTCGGAGAAGAGGAGGCCACAGTTTCTCCCCGCCGCAGTTTCTCCGCGCCGATAAGAAGTCTTCTGAGGAGTCTCTACATGCTTCTCCCCACCGCAGCCCCCCCCCCCCCCCCCCCCCCCACACAACACACACACACACACACACCGAAACTTATAAGCCGGCTTCTGCATAAGCACAAACCCAAAAGAAGTATGCCTAAGGCGCTTTGACGGTTGACCGAGAGGTGTTTGATCAAAACTATAGGGCTTCTTCAAAGAAAGAAAAAATCTTAACTAAGAAAAGACCATGCCAAAGGGTGGATGTACTTTCGAGTACAAACAGTTGGTACGAATATAATGTTCCAGGAAACCATGTTCCATCTGACCAAAGCATTACTTCCAAGATATGGTGCTTGTAACAACTGGTTGGCTCAGCTGAAGATATAGTCTTGCAACTATACAGGAAAGCGGGAGAAGAGAACCGGGGCTGGCTAGTGATCCAATAACCGTAGGCAGATCATGAGATCCGTCATGTATGTAACGTCAAAGTCATACTATCTAGCAGATTCGTAGATTTGGGAGGCATCGAGATTATGTATCGTCCCTCTAGTTCAAGTAACTCGCCAATTAGTGTTTGCATCTTTCGAGCAGAGGAGGTAAAAACACACCTCGAGACCTCGTCTTCGATCTTGATGTGGTTGCAATTCCGTTTGTCCTCGTGGAT
The DNA here is from genome assembly GCA_012064385.1 of Puccinellia tenuiflora. Taxonomy (NCBI): domain Eukaryota; kingdom Viridiplantae; phylum Streptophyta; class Magnoliopsida; order Poales; family Poaceae; genus Puccinellia; species Puccinellia tenuiflora. The sequence goes on along the minus strand of QRDG01000098.1, from coordinate 611,562 downwards.
TGTGTCTGCTGCGACACTTTTTCTTGAGTTGCCAAAAAATGAACCTGAGGAATCTAGGGAAGTAGGGAACCGGAGAGTCGAAACAGTTTCACAGAGGAGCCTGTCAGAGTCAACCAGTTGATGGTGGCGCCGCAGCTCATCTGCGTCCACGATGGTGCTTCTCAACGTAGCTCTCTATAAGTCAAGGCTGAGAAGGTTCACGTTGTAGGCAACATGGTGTGGCTCTTTCTCAACAAGAAAAAAATCTTATCTCAATGGCCTAGTAAGTTGTCAAAGGTAAACAAGCTTATTCCATTGCCCAAGATATCAGGAGAGATCGAGTCCATATAGTCTACGTGCAGCTGAAACCAAACCGTGTAGAATGCAAGGTGCTTATAGATGTGTTTAGCAAAATAAACCGTTTTTTGATTAAATACTGGAGTAGTTCTTATAATACAAGACAAATCATTAACTAGCACCTCTCCTATCGAAATTTGTGGGTCGTAGCAACAAAAGCGATAACCCAAGGGAGCACTTGTCCCACTCGTCTTCAGTATTACATTTAGAGAAATTACATAACAACAAAAACACTCGATACCCAAAATGATACATTACTTCCAAATCCAAAAAGGAAAGCCAAGGATGACGCGCATAGAAGCCCAAAGAGGAGAATTAATGCGAAAGCGGAGAGCCTACTTACAATTTGGAAACAAAAAGAGGAACCGCCTATAAACAGAAAACCGTGCCAAACATGTGGTGCACCTTGGTGAAGAACTTGATTGGATGGTGCTGGTGGCCAGAGAGGTGCGCACGAGGTGGCGACCCCGGCCTCTGCTTCTTCTTCCTCCTCAGCTGGAAGAACTGCTGCATAATCTCTGAGCACTCCGTGGAGAGTACACCACGCCTTACGATTATCTTCGGATGGAAAGGGTGGACAGGCCCAGCAGTTTGGTTCTGGTTTGCAGGATCCAGTGTGCTTGTTTGCCCATCACCAGGGAAAAGCCTATAAAACAAGTGCAACAGTTTCTTAAGTTTTCATGTTCCTCCGTGATAAGTGGAACATAAAGGATTGACAAGGATATATGCTAAGATGAAAGCCCTTGCCCGTTATTCAAAGAAGTCCACTTGTCCATGAGTTTAACTCCTACGGAACTATTTGTAGGTCATTTAATATCATGTCTCAATTGGAATGTCTAACTACGGTTCTCATCTAATAGTTTCAGATGTATCAAGGTCATTTGTGTGAGACGGATACTAGCAATAAATGTAAAGCCAAAGCATAGCAAATGTTTTGATAAAACTGCAGCCATTTCCAAATACTATGTATTAGAGTGAAAATCTTTGCTAGCTAACGAAACCTAAGTTATATGTTTTTTTACTTACTTGGACAAGTGGAGAATGATTCTTTGAATTTCCATTTTATTGCTACAAATTAAGCTATTTAGCATAAGAAACAGATGGGAACAAACAACATCATGGCAGCAAGCTTCACCTAACGCATTCCATATGCTGCTTAACAACCATTTAAACCAGCACCAATGCATGAATGCTAGTTTATGTTGCTGGCATATGGTATTAATCTGATAGAAAGGAAAAGGCTATATTCTCCCTACCACACTCAGAAAAGCGCAGATCAAGCCTTCTACTATCAATCACAAGCATGCTGCTTCCCTCCCTTTCATCACCCTACTGGCCTACTCCATTCCAACGTGACAGCAGTAGAATGAGATAGCCAAAGTGCACCATGCCGAGAGAATTTTCAATGTTTACTATGTCTACAAGTTTTCGCAAGCTCCCAAGAGTATTGTAGAAGGATCGAAAGGCATATTCTCTATTTTTGTAAAATTTTAAGACCTAACTCAATTTTGACATTTATACATGGAGAAGACAAGTTCCACTTGACAAATAAACTTCACTGTTCATCACTATTCAGTTTCACTTCTCGGCAGTTTCATATATCTTAGAAATGCAATCAAGTTCCCTACATCTCCAGATCTTTTGGGAATTTCTATGGGTCACCAGGTTTTAGGCAACTATGAAGCGGCACCACTGCAGAACCAGTGCATACACCATGCCATCGCCCTCCAACTAACGTGTATGTACAATCGCACCTTCTGGATTCAAGTCCTCATGGACTTGAACTTGGGTTGCTCCTTATCATATTATCGGTGCCTCCCTCGTAGTTTTTATTCAAAAAAAAAAAGTTGTTGTACCTTGAAGATGATGGTGTCACCACGCAATCAATAAATTACATAGATGGTATGTGTAATAAGAACTGGAGGAAAAGCTGGAGGTGACTAACTACGACCTAGCATCTGAACTATAACATCATTTAGAGAATTTAAATAGCCAAATGAGTCGTAATAAGAAGATTTAAAGGCAAAATATTGTGGTATAAATAAATGACCAAATCTGATATTTCACTATATGGTATACTTCCCATACCTAACCCAGCTTTCCATCGGCTCCAGAAGCTTGTTCGGGGCACCCCATACCACAGTGTTCAACTCTTGCTTGAAGAATGCACCAGCGCACATGGCACAAGGTTCCAACGTCACATAAAGGGTTGTATCCTGCGTTAGTTTTGATTAGCAAATTTGTGGAAAGGATGATACATGTGTCGATGAGTCTAAGAATTCATTAGACTGAGAGGAATTTAGCATACATAATTTGTTGATGAAACATGTTTGTGTATAGAAATCTCAAAAAAGGAAGATAGCTGGCACATTGCTTGTGAAACTGAAAGGCATTAATCTTGCTACCTTTCAAAAGTAATTTGAAAAAAAAATCCATGTTCAATTCAAAATATCAAGTTTGAGAAAGTGTTCACCAGATAAATATAAATAATCATATTAATATATATATGAAGGAAATGACTTAATAGGAGGGCAACAGATTATCTTGCAATTCTTCACAGGATTGAGTAAGAAAATGAGAAAAGCTATGGATGTGAATAATACCGCCAGCAGGAAATGACTTAATAGGAGGGCAACAGATTATCTTGCAATTCTTCACAGGATTGAATAAGAAAAAGAGAAAAGCTATTGGATGTGAAATAATACCGCCGCCGCCATGTCTTAAGTTTGCTAGAAGCTTCTCTTATACAAACATTTCAGCAGTGCAGTTGAATCCCTGAGATCTTCAACTCTGAACACAAGAAAGAGATAGAATAATAAGCTAAGTGAAGATTTCAGATTTCTTTTACCAAAAGTTGGCTCATCATATATACTACCACTTACAAATTGCAACCACGAGCATAATTTCTCCATGTATGTACTAGCACAGCTCCAACTGCACCTCCCATACTATCTGAGCCCTCTGAGCTTCAGTAAAGCCTCCCTCATGAATAACTCATCAGTCTTTCTCTGTTAGCATCATGCTGGTATGCTTCCTTCCCCAATCCTCAAACGTCTCCTTCCAATACCTGCTTATTTCTCTGAATCTTTCTCCTGCTAATCTCAGCATCTTTTCCCTCTGTTCTCATAAATTCAGGAGCCGTACGCACAACATTCTTCTCCCCATCCTAGTGGGACTACCAGTACCCACTTCGGTTGATTCTAATGAAGCAGATGAGGTATGTTCATGTGGTATCATTGTCTGGGTCTGAGGGATATGGTAAGGAGTTATAGCGACTGAAGGTCCATATCTCCAGCTATCTGAATCGTCATTGCGACCAGCTTCCTCAGCTTTAGTGGTCATAGAAGAGGTGCCGGCTGAAACTCCTTTTCCAGCACTAATTTCAGCAGAAGCCTGAGTTGTGATCCTGGATGAACTAGCAGCTTCATCTTTAAGTGGCTGTCCTATTGTGACAGCTACCAAAGTTGATATGCTATCCTCAGCCGAGCGTCCCATGGTATTTCCTTTGGGTGACGCACCCACTTCAGACTGTTGTGCCCTCTCCCCTGAAATCTGCACACCATCCTTGTAAACTGTGGGTACAAAGTCTCCTTTGGATCTACCTACTTCAGGTACGTTGCCAGCTGCTGATATTTGCAAACCTTGTGTTCCTGTACGCAAGCTTCCATCCTTTAGTTTTGATGCTAATATAGATTCTGATTCTCCCGGTTGGTTGTGACTTCATCAACTGATGATCGGTTGTTTCATACGCCAGTTTCTCTTTTCAATGCTGTCAGTATCATGCCCCTGACTGATAGCCAACCCTCCGTCTCTGAGATTACTGGATGAAGTTTTCTTAAGTGATTTGTTGCTAGAGTCATGAGATTCACCACGCTGAAAACCAAGGCGACTATATCTGCAACATAGCCCAAGTGACTTGTGAACTTTTTTCGCAATAGCAGTTTCATTTTGGTGTCTGAGAGGCTGAGTTTTGTACCTCCATCAGCAGAGGACCCTTCCTCCTTATTGGCTGTCTTAAAGGTCTCTTGGGAAGTAGTACTTTGAACATCCCAATCTCATCTGATGGTCCCTTCATTCTGGACCTGGAATGAAGATCTCGTTATAACCTTCCATTATGACTTTTCGTTTTTTCTTTGTTGAAGTATTATCGGCATCTGAGGCTCCTCTTTGGAGCTCACCAACAATTGATCTACATGAAATGTAGATATTTCGCTAATTGAGCAGCTGATTCTACACGCTTTCATTGACAAAGACTTTCTGGCAGATGAATCGCCTGGTATACTTTCTATTGCAGTAGTTTCAGACCTTCCCAGCATTGTTCCTCTTTGCTCCATATCCATATTAATGGTAGATGCCTCTTCACTGCTCTCAATCTGCAAACTAGTAATATCTTTGTTATCAGAGATTCTGCGGGTGCTTGCCTGCTGCGAGTTTCAAAGACATGCTATGCTGCATTAATCTCCAGGTTTCTTCTACTCTTGTCAGTATTTCTCTAGAGTCCTGAGAGGATTCAGTCCTTGCTTGATCGCTTCTCTCACTAGAGCCTTGTGTAATTTGCAGATCACTCTTGTCACGGCTATCCCTAGCCTCCACAAGATTGACATCTGAAGCCCTACGAGCTTGATTATCAATTCGGTTATGTGAATTGCTAACAACTACAGTGTCACTAGTGTTGTTCTTAGTAAGATCAGTGTGTCCCTTCACGCTGCTAGCAGTATGTACAGATGAGGATGGCTGAAATTGATCATCTATTCTTGTTTCAATATGGCTTTCTGAAGTACTTGTCGTAGCAGCATTGTTAGTACGGGCCTTAGTAAGTTCCACTTGTCTTGCATCTCTTTTGTCTGCCAATAACTGAAGCCGAGTGAACTTGACCATACGCTCCAGTGTTACGATGACTCTGTGAACCCCTACCAATTGCCGTATCGCTAACAATGACCTTGTTTTGATGGATTTGCTCTTGCTGGACCCTTGCCCGGTCAATGAGACACGTGTTAGAAATAGAGTTAACATCCGATCTTGTTTCAGAATGATTGTCTGAGTTCCTCGACATAGAAATATCACTAGCACGAACCGTGGATACATCAACATGTGTAACATTCTGCACATCTATATCTGTTTCATGTATCACCTGCTGGTTTACATACCTCTTCTTGTCTCTTACAATATGAGTTATATTCTCTATGGAAGTAGATTTGTCATCGATGTCCATCTGGTTAACTTCCTCATAATTTCTCTGTGAGTGAGAGGCCCTGCTAACATTGTGACTGCTATCCATCTTTATGTCTGTGAGCTTTTCTGAGTTTTTTCTTGAGTCAGTGAGTGCGAACAATTGCTGATCCACCTCGACCTCATCATGCCGATCAATTTGTCTTCTATTGTCACTAGCAATATTTACAGAACTTTGAAGCGAAGATGACTTATTATCAATGTAGTTTCTTCTATCTTTCTGGTGATTACTCAGCATTGCTGAATCCAGTTCAGTGTTGTTCACTCTGACTTCTGATGTCTCCATTAACCTCTGTGAGATCTCCTTTGATTCATTTCGTGCTGCTACTTGCTGATCGACATCTCTACGGTGCTTCAAAATGGAAGAGTTCTTTGAACTGGAAATCAATCTTGTATCATCCTCAGTTATAACCTTGACATCTTTTGTTCCCGACCTAGAATCTCTTACCCTGGCAAGCCGTGCTTCATCATAATCATAGTCATCTTTCTCATCATTTGATAAACCAACATAGGAAGAGTAACGTCGGTCCCTCTCTTCGGATGTCTGTGCAGCTCGTCGTCTACATTATCATCCCACGCACCCTCGAGGATGAATTCTCCCTTGCAAGATTTGTATCAACAGTGTTCCTTGAACTCGACGCCCCTTTGGGAGTCATCCTTATGAAATGCAGACGCAGAACTCTGAGACCTACCATGCGAGTAGTGCTTACGCTCAGCAATATCTTGATCATCATTATAACACTCGTTATCATGCCAACGGCGTGATCCCGAGGGTGAAACATCCTCCTCCCAGTACTTATTTCTCCCTGAGTTTCCGAATAACAAATTTTTCATCATCATTTCTATGGCGCCTCCATCTCTTCTCACATCATCCAAATTATCGATTTCAAAATCCATCCTCTCTGTTCTCTGATCAAATTTCTGATCATCCTCAGTGTACCTGCCAGCTCTCAGTCTTCTTGCATCAAACACGCCATCATAGCCATCATAATCAGAATCCCTTCTTTCTCTTCTCCGATCATAGTTCCTGCCATCCTCACTGTATCTTCTAGTTCTAGCATCAAACACATCATCATATTCAGAATCCCTTCTTTCTCTTCTCTGATCATATTTCCTGTCATCCTCACTGTATCTTCTAGCGCCAACCCTCCTTGCATCATCAAAATCAAATTCCCTCCTATCTCTCTCTTCTGCCATCTCCCTTCTTCGCCTCGCATCCTCGTCATCGAGGTAGCCCCTCTGCTCCAATCTCCTCCGAGCAGACCGAAGACTACCATGTGTCCCATCCACATCCCTACTTTCTCTCCGCCGGCCACTGTACTCACCTTCATCATAGTAATCAGTTTCCACACCCTTCCTCCGACGGCAATCTCTGCGCCTATCATCATCTTCTTCTTTCCATCTCCTTCTCAGACGAGACTTGCCTGGAAGCTCCCACTGAGCAAGACCACATTGATCCTCGTCCTCTTCCTCTTCCTCTTCATCTTCATCTTCATCATCCCAATCATCATGGCATTCCATCGAACACCTTCTTTGCGGCCACTCACCACCGTCATACTCCCACACCTCCTGCCGGACCGCCCTCCTCAGCAACCTCGGCGTACCCCGATTTCCGCAGCTAGTCCCCAGACCTAACCTGGCACTGCCACAGCCGCCACATCCGCATCCTCGCGCCTTCAATCGCCGGCAGACCAGTCCAAGATCCGACCGTCCAGTGCCCTGCCCGCAGCATCGATGCGCGCTCGCCTCCAATCGCCAAGGAACGTGCTGAGGATACGACGATCTCGCACTACCGCCTCTGCAGATGCAGCTGCAGCAGCGAGCGGCCGCACGCCGGTGGCAGCAGTGCGGCGGACGCGGCGGGGGCGGGGGGCGGAGCCGCGCGGAGAGGAGGAGGAGGTGAGCCGAGTGGCGGAGGAGGTACCCGTCGAGGAGAAAGCGGGGGGAAAGGTGAGGGTTCAGCGGGACGAGCTCGCGCTGACCGCCGTCGGCGTCGTATTGCTGGCAGTGGTGCGACGGGAGGTAGGAGGAGGAGGAATGGGCTTGGTAGGACGGCTTCGCGGCCCTCAGGGCGAAGGCGGCCGCAGAGTAGGAGCTGTACATGGCGTGGCGCGGCGGCGTCCTCCGGCGGTCCGGTGCTCGGCCGTCCGCGACCGCCGGAGAGCGAGGCTGGCTGGGGGGTTTGAGGTGGGAGAGAGTGGAGGTCTCGTGTCGGGCTGGGGACTGGATCGCCTGTGACGTGGCGTCGTGGGTTGGACGACCGAATTTCACGGGACTGCGAAACTTTGGATCAGATTCAGCCGCAATGTGCTTCTGCGCCGTGTGATGCGAAGTTGACGGCTCAGATCGAGTGGTGCTGTACCTGACAGTGGTATGCGGACAGCGACCGTCCCGGATTAACATCGGACTTCATTAAAACCACCACGCGAGCACTAATAGCAGTTTAGCAGCTCGGATTGCGTCCTGGTGGGTGTTGTACTGTTGGGAAAAGGTTGCTTTCTACAGGCCATGAGCGACGAGACGACAAGATCGGAGTTGTGTATGGCACGTGGGGTATCATGGCCACATGGCGTCACGGTTTAAATTGGGGAGGTGCTGAGCGTCCCCGGGGGATCGGAAGCCCCGATCCCCCGCCTCGAGCAATCGCCACGTGTCCTTTTCTGTGGGAAAAAACTGCCGACCACGTCCGTCTTCTCTTTTCCCTCTCAGCTAACACCACCACCGATCTCCTCCAGCACCTCTGACCCTCTCTTCCCGTGCCGCACCCACGCCCGTTGGAGCACTGTCAGCAGCATCCCTGGTAGAACCACCGGCAACGCCGTCCGTCGTCAGCATCGGCGCCCACCGGTGGTAGCAGGAACACCTTCCTCTTGCAGCACCGCCGTCCGTGTAGCATCGGCAAAGAGCTCCGGCGAGAGCTTGTGGGCTTGCAGCATGGCCGGAACCCTAGCAGCATCCCGGTGTCCGGCTGGCAGCACATACGACCGCTGGTAGTAGCACCCCCGACTCCGGCGAGTAGCACCACCGTCTCCAGTGACAGCGAGTAGCACCGCCGACCTCCTGTAGCACAGTAGCAGCAACCCCGCCCTTCATTGGCAGCAATGTGGCCCTGTGTTGGTAGCAGCGTGGCCAACCGCTGGTAGCATCGTGGGCGCCATCGACTCCGGCGAGAAGCACCACCAACTCCGGTGAGTAGCACCACGGCCGAGAGCCTGCATCATCGCCGACCGGCGCCAGGAGCACCGCCGGCCACCGGAAGAAGCAACCCCGCTCCTTCGCTTGCAGCATCTCGCCGGATGGCAGCACAGCCGCCCCACGACCGGCCGGTAGCACAGCGGCTCACCGTCGGTAGCAACGTGGTCCATCGTTGGTAGCAGTGTGCCCTGTCGGCTGTCACTGGTAGCATCAGGGAGCCACTAGCATCACCGGTGAGATTGGAAGCAACTCCGGCGAGGCGTAGTATTGGGAGAGAGAGGAGGGGTGCCGTATGGGAGAGATGAGAGATGGGAAGCACCTCGCTGCAGCGCCCGTATGCTTGTAGCAGCACCGCCGAGATGCCGGCGCCGGTGAGAGGGTAGGGATGCCGGCGTCAGGCGAGAGAGGAGCGGCGCCGGGGAAGGGTGAGAGAGGAGCAGCGAGGTATGTGGTTGGGACTTGGGAGAGGGACGGCAGCGACGCCGCGCGAGCGAGAGCAGCGGGAGGTGGTTCGCTAGTTCGCTCGTGCAAGAAACAGAGGTAGGGAGACGATAAGGTAGAAGGTGGGCCTTCACGTGGACACGTGACGTACGGAGAGTGCGGAGGATGCGGACGTGCGGATCCCCCGGCTGTTTATTAGCGTTTCCCTTATTTAAATTGTTTGTATTTAGATTTATCAGGGTTCGCGGGCGTTTTTGCCTGGAATTCTCTGAATTAGTCAGCATTACTCTTTGAGTGATATGCGATGTGTCCGTCAATAGTGAGTCGTTTGGGGTCTCGTTTGCGATGACTTTGTCAATCTCAAATCTTTTGAAGAAGCGTGTGTGTTTGCATTCATAGAATGTTTCCATGCGTGTTTGTGAGCGTATGGCAATGCATGGTGTCTCTCAAAACAAATAAGCTATAACATTTTTTGGTATTTTTTCAGAACTCAGGAGACGACGAACATATGTACACGTAGTAAAAACACTACCACGTGCAAGCATGCTAAATTGCGAATCTTGAATATTAATAAACTCACCACTGACTCGCTTCGAAACTAACATCACAAACAAGCACCCATAAGAGGATAAGAGCACATGTAAAATATGGCACTCAAAAACAATTTATGGTAAACAAAAGTAGGCCTTAGATAACTGATGATGTAAAATAGGACACATGGGAAAAAATGGTGTATAGGGCACCCAACACTAGTACGGAACGACGCCATGAACTCGAGTCAAAACACTCATCAGCAATAGAAAAAAAAGGTTCGTTGTTCGTGATCTACCATTGATGTGAAGCAATTGCGATGGTGCTTTGTACCGTTGCACATATTATATGAGCAACGATTAGAATGTTAGACAATTACCGAAAATCTTCACGTCTGTCACGAACATCGATAGTAACCGTTTTCTAATGAGGGCTAGCTACGTGAAAAAAAATCATTGCTAGCCCGACTGTGCCGTCGACGGAGCCTCACTCCTGCGACTTCACAACCGCTGGTTCGTCATCGTCTCCCTGTTTGCTCTGTTATACAAAGGTTCACGCGAGATGCAGAACCGTTGCTCCTGAAGATGCTAGTTTCAATGCACCGTGGACGGAGACCCGCTCATACGTCTTCATCGTCGAGGCTTCCTCCTCGCGCTAATGCATATAAGAAAATTCAACTAAGATTACTTATCCTCCTTTTCAACTAAATGATGCAAATAGAGAGGCGTGGCATTAAGAATTGGCAAATAGTGCTAAGCAAAAATTTGGAACCTAAACAAAGCAAAGTTGCTCTAAATAATTACAACTACAATTGAAAAACGGTACTAAGTAAAATTTATAACCTAAATAAAGTATATATAATCCAAATATAGATAGTACTAAGCAAAATTTAGACCTAAACAGAGTATATTTTCTCCAAATAAACTATAACTAGAGAACTGTCGTTACTATGCGAAGCGAATCTAAAGAAAGTGAAGTTACCTAAATAACTATAACTAGAAATAGCAGACAATTTTAAGCAAAAAACCGAACTCTTCTAGCCACATCCCTTGTTTCATGAGAAGCTCTTTCCATTCGCTTGAGTGTCCCTTCTCCCAGGTCATCATGGTCCAACTTAGTACTTAACTTTTGTGTCTGACCCAGAGGGCTTTGTTACTAAATAAATTGGGCCCCAAGCTTGGGGTTCTCAAAACAGTTGTCTCTTCCTAGCTAAAGGTTGGAAATGACTAGCAATACTAGAGATTCGCATCCGCTACTTCGTCAGATAGAAACATTGAAACTAAAAAGTAAAAGCGGACGACATTGTTCATATGATAATCGTAAACGTAAGTTCTCGCTATCCAAAAAAAGAAAGTTCGGCCCATTGGAATTGTTCTGGCGTAAGATTTAAATGAGTGTCGAGTCTGAGATTTTTGCCTTGTTATCAAAAGGGGGAGTTGGGTAAAGCAAACTCCCTCCTTAGACCTCCTTAGACGAGCACGGGGTTATACTAAACAATACATGCTCACTACACCCATATGGCGAAGCCCCCTTTTGAATCGACAGTAAATTGGGCTTCATAGCTACTTTCATTCTAAGCCCGCTCTATAATCTAAAGTAGCCTTTGACTAGTTTTTTCTCTCACTACTAGTAGTATTCTTTTGGAAGTATCTGGCCGGGTTTAGAACCTGAGAAGAATATATTTACTCTAAATAATAATAACTAGCTAGGACCGATAAACAATGGTAAGCAAAAAATTTGAACCTAAACAAAGTTGGAGCAACATTCTATCGTTGTACCATATAGTTCCGTGCAATTTGATTAATTTCCATCTAGTCTATTTCAACAAACATCTACTCCCTCCGATCCATAAAAAGTGTCGTCCACTTGTTGGGAATATGCCCTAGAGGCAATAATAAAATGGTTTATTAGCATATTCATATTTATGATAATAGTTTATTATCCATGCTATAATTGTATTAACCGGAAGCATAATACATGTGTGGAATATAAACAACAGGTGTTAGTAAGCCTCTACCGGACTAGTTCGTTAGTCAAGAGATGGTTAGAGTTTCCTAACCATGGACTTGTTATAGTCACTTGATAACGGAGTCATATCATTGGGAGAATGATATGATGGACAAGACCCAATAATAAAGAGTTGCAATTGATCGTGTCACACAATTTTATTGCCAATGTTTTTAGTATATGCCAAGTATAGTTTCCTTAGACCATAAGATTATATCACTCCCGCTTACCGGAGTAATACTTTGTGAAAATCAAACGTCGCTTCGTAACTGGGTGATTATAAAGGTGGCTTTCAGGTATCTCCGATGGTAGGTTGTTGGGTGATATGTATCAAGAGTGGGATTTGTCCCTCCATGTGACGGAGTAGAATATCTCTGGGCCCACTCGGTAATATAGCATCTGGAAAGTTTACAAACATGTGATTAGGAGTAATCACGGAGATCCTATATTATGGACGAGTAAAGAGAATTTGTCAGGTAACGAGATGGAACTAGATATGGAGATATCGACGATCAAATCTCGGGAAAATTAAATATCATGAGACAAAGGGAATCGTATACGAGATTAAGAATCTCCGGCATCGTGGTTCAATCGATAAGGAACTTCGTTGAATATGTAGGAATCAATATGGGCATCCCGGTACCGCTATTGATTATTGATGTAAGCCCCACTTAGCGAAACATTCATTTCGCCGGAGGACCCACATTTCGAATATCACAACAAGAACATTTATGACTCAAAAGATTAAAACAAGTGATAGTTCAAATATAATTTATTACAACACATCGGACACATGTCCCAAATACAGCGGAAGCAAAGTATGGTCTGAGTACAGACTACATCAAAGGTCTAATGACTGGAAAAAAAGGGGAAAACCCGCCCACACGGTCTCAGGCTGCCACCTAGAATCTCTGATCTACTCGTCATAGTCGGCGTCAAACTCCACGAAGTAGCCTCCATCTGGGTCGTTGTAGTCTTCTGTCGCTCCTGCATCGGTGAAAACGGGCACGGGACCCTGATGATATGAGTACGGGAGGTACTCAGCAAGTCTTACGCACAAGGGTAAACGAAAGAACGGTGCACATGCAATTGGATAAAAAGGATGGCTGTATGGTGGACTTGCAGCAGCACCTAACATCTACAGAAGACACTCTACAACTTGCGTCTAATTAGAAGAAGGGAAGAGAGCGCTTGCGCTACTGGGCTAATCTACTCACCAAGCAAAACCCACCCTGAGACAACTCCATCGTATCATATACCCACGAGGAAGAAGTCCGGTCACTCACGTGTTGATCAAGTTTTAGCAGGTTTATTATTCGAATATGCCTATTTACTAGCAATTTAGCTATTTAGAGATACGGTGTTGTCTATGATCTTTTTAGCCAGCACATTACCCAAGTCGTCCATAACCGCGGACACGGCTTTTCGAAAAGATTTAACCCTGCAGGGGTGACCAAATGTAACCATACACGTTCAATCAACCACATGCCACAGAGGCATTTAGGTATCTCAACACAACCTTCCCCATTACTACTACATTGGATAAGGAGCCACCTATATGAGACTGTTCCACGTCAAGAGCCCGGCCGAAACTCCTTTGTGGGCCCAAACATTTGCGACTACGCACAAACTACCATGAGCCGGCCACTTCGCATCATACCGCACCTATATGCGTCACTCATCCTCATCATGCTTCTTCTGTGATATGCTCCAAATGGTAAATACCCGAACTAGTTGTGGCTCCCTAACCAATATAGCAGATCCGGTACTGAGTTGCGGGGAGTTCCATAAGTCTTCCCACGTGTGGGTAGGGTGCTCAGTCTTGGATAAGCGGAAAAGAACGGTTTTTCCTAGGCGACACTAGCAGAACAAAACACCATAAACTGGCCTTCCGCCGGTGCCTTATCTTTAATATAATAACAGTGATTCCCACATAGCAAGTCTTCAATTATTAAGATATACCAGCTAAGCATGTGATAGGCCACAAACAACTCCTAAGCATGCTAGTTAACAGTTGATGACGGAATTGATGAGAGTGTTTCTCCCTCAACTACGCCAACAAGCACTCTTGATACCCTGAAAGAAAATAATATATGGGATAGGTTGAGCCTCCAAGTGCAGAGTATGTAGAAGTGGAAGTCTTTTCCCCACGAGGGTGACTCGAGGGTTTAATATCGAACTCTCGGGGAATCAGTAGTGGGGATTTTATCTCCTTGTCCTTCTCTAGATTTCCTGCAAACAAAGTAGATTGCTTTGTGCCCTCAACCTCACCAAGTGGTTGTCAAGCACAAGGTGTGAGAATGATATTAAGATAATAATGAATGCAAAACAGTAAATAAATATGCAATGGTGGTAAGTAGTAATGCAAGGATGATAGTAATGATGATGGATGATATTTTTGGGGGTTTTATATGTGTATGCAATGAATAAAAGTGTTTTTGTATTTTCTGATTTTAAAATGGCTGAATGTAGATGATGCTTAAAAGTGGTTGGAAAGTTGTTTCTTATGATTAAAAATAGACCGGGGTTCATGGTTTCACACATGCACTCTCTCTTTAATATAGTGTGGCAAATAAGTAGACATAGGATTAACATATGAGATTGCAAACAAGTTTAATGACATGTTACTAATTATATGGACATCACGTCCTAACATGGAGACCTTTTGATTATTAGTCTCACTTATACTGCACCAAGATGCGAACTAAATCATACACCTCGGTAATTAAAATGACTCAGAGTATAGCTTTAAGATTAATGACATGAAGTGAAAATAAGAACATGCTGGATCTAGTCATAGGTTGATGCTTGTCACTCCTCATACCTTGCAACATGGTATTTTGGTTTATCCCTAGTGAGGCAACAAAGTAAGGTAAACACCCAATGGATCATGATATTAAGTTGTCAGCTTATCACTTCACCACCCCCGTTACTCCAACTAATGCACACGTTCCCCCACACACGCTCTCATAAACATGCTCGATCAAAACAAGGATATAAGAACGGGGTACATAATATGCATCTACTTTCATAACTGAAATAAACATTGCAATCTCAACATATATTAACTCATAGAAAGATCCACCACAATGGTAATACAACGGTGACCGTAATCATGTTCAGCAGCTCATACGGTGCTAATTAGTGAGGGCTCTCCGGCAGGGCTCCGCCGGAGTTTCCCCCCTCTTCATCATGGAGACGGTGGAGATGTCGATGGATAAGAAGGAGACCTCTCCGGCAGGGCTCCGCCGGAGTTTCCCCCCTCCAATCTGCAGCCTCCTGGTCTCTGTTTCTTGTTTCTCTCGTGTGGTGGCTCTCTCCTCGAAGAACACCACAGGGGCTCTTTATATAGGCGTTTTTAGGTCACGAGGATGCTTCAGGGCGAAGGATCGACGTAAACGGGGCCACGAGGGCTGAAATAGGTGGGCCCACGCGGCCTGGTACTGTAGCCATGTGGGGCACCCCCTTTTGCCCCTCCGGCCTCCGTTCGCTTGCTTCTTTCGCTCCTAGGTCTTCCTCCTTCCAAAATAATGATCCCCGTAAATTTTCAGCTCATTATGACGTCGTTAAGGCCCTGAAACAAATAAGGAAAGAAATAGGGGTTTTCTGCTTGCGCAGGATTAATTCCATAAAAAGGGGAAATCATCATTAATTACCAAAAATCATTAAATAACAGTAATATACCCCTTATATGATGCAAATATGAATGGAATACAAGTATTATAGTGCAAAGTTCATGTATGCATTTTACATTCATCAACAGTAACTGGAGAACAAGCATAGGATATAGGCAGGCATATCAGGAATAACTGGACTTCTAACAGGCTATGCAATTCTAGTAGGAATCGTAAGACACAACAGAACAAAAGTCCTAAATCATGCAAGACAGGCATAGGCATCACATGAGAAAGTTGGGGAGGGGCTGCTTGCCTTGTTGCTCAGTAGCCTGGTACTGGGCTAGATCCTCAGAGGTGTCAGGGTACTCTGCAACGTCGTCGTCTACGGATAACCCCAAACATAACAAAAGGCAAATCAATACAAATGCTTCAATCAATATGATGACATGAGCATTTTAATTATCCAGCAAATTTAAAGTGCTACCCATTCTATTAGGCAAAGCTAAAGTGGCTTAGTGCAATTTTATAAACATCTAATGCAATTAAGGCATTTTTAAAGTTCAATTAGTGGATTTTTTATTTATCCCGAAATTTAAAATGTTCATTAAATGCATGAAAAATTATAAACAGGTAGATTACATTTTTAGCTACAGATTGATATAAAATTCATAATTTTTGGAATTGTAGAACAAAAGTTATGAATTTTACAAGATTAAATTATTAGCAAAAGATTTAATTATTTTAGCCATTTAAATTAATTCCAAAATTTTAACAAAAAATATATTTGGACAGATTACAATTTTTTGAATTCAAAACATATTTTTATTATAATTTTTTGAATTTCAAAAAGGTCAAAAATTAAATGTTTTGAAATCTGGACAGAAACTTGCAAAAGGACCTAGTTGTGAGAAGGTTTTCGAAAACTGGGTTCATCTGTAAAAACGTTCAGATCTGGATCTGGGAAACTTTTCTCACCAGGGGTGGTTTATACACATCAGTATGACAGGTGGGGCCAGGGGTCCCACATGTCAGTGACTAGAAACAGAGGAAAAAAAGGGGTGGCTTAAATCGCCGGATCGGGACTCGATTCCGGGATCGATCTATGCGTACACGGAACGGTGACCAACTGGGCTGCGAAGCGGATCATGTCTGCAGATAGATCGAATACTAGATGGAGTACACGCTACAGTTAACTGAATTTAACTGAAACCAAAGATTCAGAAAAACGGAGACAGGGACTACAGCTCGACGGCGACGCCCCGCTGGCCGGCGGTGACTACAAACGGGCGGTGCAGCTACGTGCACGGGTGCGTGCGGGATTGTGCTGGTGCAGGCGTGCAGGTGCAGATGCAGGTGGCCGGCTAGAGCTCAAGCTCGCGTCCTTGGCAGCCACGGAGATTTGGTGCGCTCGACGGCGACACCCGGAGCAAGGGGAGGAAGGAGAGGGATTCCGCCAGGAATTGGAAGGGTAGCTCACCGGGGTTACGCCGGTGTAGACGTTCGTGCTCGAGGTCGACCACGGCGGCGGAGATTTGAGGAATACCGGCGGCGTCGGGTGTCGGGAAAGAAGAGGAAGACGTCGGCCCGAGGAAGAAGAAGAAGAGGAAGTAGTCGAGGCCGGCCCTGGTGTGGTCGTACCGCTCCAGCGCGTCCAGCTCCTGCTCCAGCTCGTGGAAGAAGATGTGCTCGTGCTCCACCTACTCCGGCGCGAGCTCCATGGCGTCGATCTCCTCCGGCTAGGTAAGGTGGTGGCTCGGGAAGAAGATCAGAGAGGAGATGAGAAGGTGGCGGCGGAGAGGGGAAGGTCTAGGGTTAGGGTTTGGGAGAGGCGTCCCTGGGGCTCGTTTTATAGGTGGGGAAGGGAGCAGGTGGAGCCGAGGTGGCGGTGGCCTGGTGGCGAGCCTCGGCGGAAAAGGTGTCGATGGCGTGAAAAAGGCGACAACGACAGGAGGGGGAAGGACAACAGGAGCATGCTAACGGGCCAGACGGGCCGATTCGGGAGAGAAGGAAGGGGGAGAAGAAGGGATGCGGCCTGCTTCCATTTTTTTCCTTCTTTTGCAAATTTCCTTTTTCCACAGAAAATAAGAAGAAGAGATAAAGAGGGAAAACAAAAACAGAGGCCATTTTATTTGTACCAAAATAATTATATTAACAACAAAAACTTGGTAAACTTATTTATTAGCTTGACAAGAAATTAAAGTTGGTTTTATTTGTTTGGTTGCAAAATTATTTAGCACACAAGTGATGGTGACATAAATTAAACCATAATATTTATTTTGAATTTTGGAAAAGCAACAAATGCAACCAAAGGCATGATGATGTCATGATGATGCAACAATTAAAAAAAATCAACAAGCAATAAAATTAAAAGGGTATTACTTTTGGGATGTTACAATTGATCGGATCATGTCTACATGTTCTCGAACTTGTAGGGTCACACACTTAACACTCCGATGTAGCTAGGGTTAGCGATGAGAAAATTGATGGAATGAACGAATGGTGATTCGGAGTCTCGGATGAGATCCTATACGTCACGAGGAGATCCGAAAGAGTCCGGAGAATAAGATTCATATAAGGAATGTGGTTTCCGGATGTATCGGAAAGGTTCCGGATTTTTTGGCAGGGTACCGGAATTTTCTGGAAGGTTCTAGAAGGGTCTAGAAGTGGGCCCACCTAGGTGCGGACCCACATGGGCCAAAGTGGTGGTGCAGCAGCCCTACTGGGCTGGCCGCCCACTTGGCCCAGCCGGCCAACATATGGAAAAGGGGAAGTGGAGGCCTAGTCCATCTAGGACTCGGCTTGCTTGGGGGCCAAGGCACCCAAGGGCAGCCTGCCCTAGATGGGGCGCCCCACCCCTTGCCCTAGCCGCCACCTATATAAGGTGGTGTGCGGCCAAGGGAGAGGCTCTCCAATCCCTGGCCGCACCAAGCCCTAGCCGCACTGACGTGGGGTTACCACGCCAAATCCCTCGGATGACATCCTTGGGTTGAGAGAACGAGAGAAGAAGATGGTGGTACTGGTGGGTTCGTCGGCTGACAAGCGGGATTTACCCAGGTTCAGGCCCCCGAAGGTAAAAGCCCTACGTCCTGCTTGTCTGGAATTGATGATGGAGCTTACAGATCGATTACAATGGCGAGATCGTGAGATGCCATCTCGCTAGGGTTTCTAGCGGTGAGTATGAGCGTGTCCTCTAGGTCGGCGGCCCTCCCAGTCCTTAAATAGTGGGACTGGGTCTCGGGTCCTATACCAACTAGGTTTACATCTGGGCCTACTGACCTAATATTTCTAGTCTTTCCTTCGGGGCCTCCTTCCTGGGCCAGATGACAGATGGGCCTTTTATTCACTTCTGCACCAGGGTAGTCCATGGTGGCACACCCGAAAGGTGTACCCACGTCAGTAGCCCCCGAGGACCTAGTAGACTTGGCGAGTCTGGTAGGGACTCCTCCGCATCGTATTGTCCTGGTGCGTGTCATTCCCTTAGTGATTTATTCGTGCCCGTGTTTCAGGACGCTTAGTGGTGGATATCGCATAATAAGCCTGGTGCTCTCGACGGATCGGGACCAGTTAAGTGCTCTTGGGCACAAACGTTATTAGCGTACATCAAACTCGAGTCCCCAGGCTCGAGCTTGGAGGCTAGTCCCTTCGACTCCAGCCGCTCGGGATCTTACGGAGTCGAATTCGGCCTGAAAGGGTACCCAACGCGTCCGTCAGGATTTTTCTTCGCACCTGCTGGTGCGGCATATCTGTCAAGCTACCACGGCTGCTGCTAGTGGGCCTGGCCCTACACGAAGGATCGGTGGGTCTTACCTTTGCACTTCAGAGTGCAGCATCCGAGGGTCAGCTGTATTTGATTCATCTCGGGTATTTTGCTCGGGTTAGACCAAGGTCGATAACCTATCGAGTGTCACATAGTCGTGCTTTCATCAAGTGCGTCGTGGCGCTCCTGAGAGGATTGTTCCCAAAATTGTGCTTAATTATTCATAACTGGGGATAATCTCAACCCGTTTATGCTGCCGTAAATCTTGGGATTTGTTTCGCTCCCGATGGGAGTGAACGGATGCAAATCTGTTCAGTCTGTCAGGAAGCAGTCGATATTTTGCCAACTGGGAGCCGATACTTTGTCGACTAAGAGTCGATACTTTGTCGAGTAACACTGTACCGAAGGCAGTCTGCAACTCCTGCGTCACGAATGACGTCACGCGCGTGCGTTGTGCTGCCAAGGCGCTCTGCCGTTTGGCCTGCCAGAGGTGACAGTATGAAACGTCACGTCGGTTTGACCAATGGGCGCGAAAATTTCGCCGCGCCATGATGGTGGCCTCCTCGTTTCTCGTGCGTAGTGGGCGACGCGGCCGGCGACGGTTGCCCTCCACACGCTCCACGTGTAGGGTTAGATGTGCTTCGTTATACTCGGTGAACATTGGACGGCGCAGATCGCGCGGTCCGATGGATAAGTAGGGGCGCCCCGGCGGTGAAAAAGGCACAATCCCCATTCTCACCGCCGGAGTTCTCCTTCTCTTTCTTGCGCCCTGCTTCTCCGCTCGTAGCCACCAAACCGCGCATATCCATCGCCGTCATGAAGAAGACCACCGGAAAGAAGAAGTCCGCCAGCGCCGCCGCCGATACGGCCGGCGGGCTGAAGAAGGTTCATGGCGACTGGCAGAGGTCGTCCGTGGACGAGCGCCAGCTGGAGGCGCTGCGCCGCGATGGCCTCCTACCGCCGTTGGAGAAGATGGCGACGCGGGCGCCCGGCGATGAGGTGACCCCTCGTCTCGGCGATGGCGAGCGCGTCTGCTTTGTCGATTTTGTGAACAGGGGATTCGCCTTCCCTGTTCATGAGTTCGTCCGTGGGCTGATGTATGCGTACGGCGTCCAGCTCCACGACTTCACGCTGAACTCCATCCTCCACATCAGCTGCTTCATCGTCCTGTGCGAGTACTTTCTCAGCATTCACCCGCACTGGGGGATGTGGCAGCGGATCTTCAATGTGAAGCGCAACGCAGCGCTTATGGAGTTTACCCCGTCGGGGGTTTCGGCATCCAGTCCCGCGGGGACATCGAGTACTTCAATCTGAACTTGCTCGAGTCCGCGCAGATCTGGAGGAAGAAATGGTTCTACGTCGCCGACGTCCACCAGCCCGGGCAGAAGTACGGGGTTCCCCCGTTCCGTGCTGGCGTGACCGTGACGAAGAGGAAATCTTGGACGCACCGCCCCAATGCCCGAGAGACCAAGGAGTCTGAACCCCTCATGTCTCGGGTGTCGGGTCTGCTGAAGACTGCCGGCAAGGAGGTAAGTGGCGTTCACCTCATCGCCACTTTCATCAGAAGGCGGGTGCACCCGATTCAAGCTCGGGCGCACCCGTTGTTCGAGTTTGCCCGAGCCGCCGACGTGACGCGCACGTCCGCGGAAGAGTTGTCCACGGGCGAGGTCGAATCTCACGTTTGCGCGCTGACCATGCTCAAGGTCGGCGAGGCGAACGTCCTTGAATCGCCCGTGATGCCTTTCAGCCTCGAGAACCCTGTTCCGGAGGTATGTGCTTTGTTCTTGTGTATCTTTGTCGTTGCTTCCGTGCGATGTGTTATTTCTTGAAGTCCGTTTTTATGTTTGAAGAGTGACATTTCAGCCTTCCTCCCTCTCAGAGAAGGATTCGCCTGACCTAGTTAAACCCGGCTGCTATGTGTTGGGGCTTTGAGCAGCGATTATTGATGCTTTTTCTAACAGTATTTTAGTTAGTTTGGCCTCCCTGGCTGAGCCTGGCTGCCTGGTGCAGTCCCCACGCGGTCCCTGACTTGCGGGATGATCCTGATGAACAGGACATTTCTATCTGCTCCGCTGTAGCATCGGTCGAAGATACAGACGCTGCAGACAGTGATGACCTTCCTCTCATCGCCCGCAAGCGTGTCCGCGATGCTGCCTCCAAGGCAGCGGGGAAGTCGAAGCAGGGTTCCGCTGCGGAGGGTTCCAGCACATCGTCGCCTCATGCTCGTACCAACGAGGAGGTCCGTCCGGTGCACGATCCCGTAGAGCCTCCGTTGAAGAGGACTCGCGCTGCTCCGGATTGCTTCGATCCTGCCGCCTTGCTGACGGTCCTTAGCTCGTAAGTTTACGACTGCTGCTTTCCTTGTCTCGTTGCATAGAATTGCTATCTGAGATTCTTGGCTTATCTGCAAGGACTCTTCCTCTCGTGCATCTCTGCCGCCCAATACTTGCGAGCGAACGGACGATGGTGACAGTGCGGGGGGCCGTCGTGTGAAGACAACGGCTCCTCCGCTGCCGTCTATTCCCGACGCTACGCCAGCCGCGACTGCCTCGACTCCCGGCGATGCCCTCGTCACCATCGCCAGCGCTCCTCGGCTTGATTCAGCCGAGCATGTGAGTAATGAGTACTTTTTGTTTGTATCGGGTGCGCGACAGCGCTCTCGATGGGAGTAGCCCCCGAGTCTATAGTTAACTAGGAACAGTTGAGTATAGACTCTAAACTGATCTTGCTCCCTTTTGTTCTCTGTTTATGATTTATCGGGTGCGCGACAGCGCTCCCGATGGGAGTAGCCCCCGAGTCTGTGGGCGACTGAATTCAGTCGTGTGCAGACTCAAGTTCTTCCACTGACTCTTTGTTCTTTGTTTGGTGCAGCCTATGACGCTCGAGCTGTTGGGTATCGGCCGCCGTTTCACGGCCATGGAGGCGGAGAAAACTCGGCTGGAGCGAGAGTCTGCCGAGCTCCGAGGTCTGTCCTTTGTCTTCCGCTGTTTTTGACTATTTTTGTTATTGCTATTTGTTTGAACGCCTTTTGCCTTCAGAGTAGTTGGCGCAGTCGCGACGCGAGGGGGAGAGCGCCTCGCAATAGGCTGCTACCCTTAAGGAGCAGCTGGATGCCGCCGTGCTTGCGAAGGAGGCAGCCGATGCCCGCGAGCAGACCTTGGTGCAGCGCCTCTGCACGGCGAGCAACTCCTTGTTGGGTAATGTTAACTCTTTTGTTCTTTGCTCTTTCTGTGTCCTTTGGTTTGACCGAGTTCTTTTTTCTGTTTTCTTCAGGTAGCCTTGGCACTGTGGCATGTTCCAGCGCACAGGCTGCCACCGGTGACTTGGACGGCGCAGTTGCTGCTGTAGAGGGTGCTGGCCAACGGGCAAGTGGTCTCTTGGAGAAGGCTGCTGATGCGCTGACGAGTTTGCACGGACGCGTGTTTCCCCAGGGGGAAGCTCCTGCTTCCCTCGGGGAACTAGTTGAACTGTTTAGCTCTGACGGCTCTGCCATCGACGACTTCAGACGCGAGCACACGGTACGTGGCTCGCAGACCACCCTCCTTATGCTGCTGGGGCACGGCTTCGAGGGTGACTTCGACAAGGCTTTTTCCGGGCTACCCCGCTGGCCCGATGGGAAGCCGATGGCTCTCAGCGGCTTCGCCGAGCGGTCTCGCGATTTGGCACAAAAGCTAACCGAGACCTTGGAGAAGCAGGCTGCGAAGCGTGCGGAGAAGGCCAAGAAATCGGCGAGCTCGCAGTAGCTGCTTATCCTTTGTAGTTTGTCCGTGGCGATGCCTGTCGCCCTTTTGTAATGACTGTGCTAGTTGCAAACTTTGTATGAATTTTTACCTTTGTCTTGATGTCTTTGTGCCGTGCAACTTCTTCCAACCCCCGGACCTTCTTCAAGAAGAATATCTCATACTTGGCTGCTTGGTTTGCTAACAGGTAAATCCAGCGATTACCACTCCTTCTTCTGATGCTACGCCACGTGTGCATGCGGCCGCGACTGCTGGTTGTTCTTTCGGGAATCGCGACTCCGGGGATTATCGGCTCACGATGCTCCGGGATCGCTGTGCTTGTCTTGAACAAGACCTGCGGGTGGCACGGGGTGCCTTGGCCGTACTGAAGTCAAAACAGCCTCGTCCTGCTGAACGGGAAGCTTTCCTTCTTGAGGAGTTGGAAAAGGCTAACAATGACTTACTTTGTAAGTGGCCGCGAGCCCCCGAGTCTTTTGACGTTGCTCGTTTTCCTTAGTTGTTTTATCTTTTCTTTGCATGCAGGTATACAACAGGACCCTCAAGCTGAGGTCAGTCGGGTGGAGAATCGACTTCGCCATGTTGCTGAGGCTGTCGGGCGGGACACCACCTCGTTTTGGTCGGACCCCTCACGAGGTCGGGTGCTGGCCGTTCTTCAAGATCGCATAGGCCAGGTGACGTCCTTTGCTGGGGCGTGTCGTTCTGCACTGCCACTTGTGTACAAGGCGTTGTTCCCCCTGGATCCGCAGCCGTAGGGTCTTGGGGCTCTCATGGCGCGATTCCGCAATGGCAAGGCTGCACAGAGTTTTATCCGGACGCAGCTTGTCAGCGGTGCGACATACGCCTTAGCTTTTGTTCACCGGCGGCACCCGTATTTCGTCCTGAGGGGAATAGAAGAGGTTCCCAATAGGGAAGACGGGGAGCCTACGCCGATGGATGCTCATTATCGTGCCGTAGAAGATGTAGCTGTCAAGTTGATTAGGAAACTAGAACGCGACACCGAGATTTACTCGGACTATGTGGCGTTGCGGGTTCCAAAGGACGAGCCTGTAGACTGATTTTTTGTTTGTACAAGCACATTGTATACTTGCAGAAAACTTCCGTGTTTGCTCTGTGGAGCTTGGAGTTGCTCTGTATATAGAGTTTGTTTTGTTTTGGCTTAAGCAACGCAGCCCCCGAGTGTCAGGTGCTGTTCCGGAGTTTACTTTTGGTTACCCGTACGACGCAGCCCCCGAGTATCAGGTGCTGCGGAGGCGGTTCTCTTTGTTTTGTTTAGCTCGACAGTGCAGCCCCCGAGTATCGGGTGCTATTCCGGAGTTTACTTTTGGTTACCCTACGACGCAGCCCCCGAGTATCAGGTGCTGCGGAGGCGGTTCTCTTTGTTTTGTTTAGCTCGACAGCGCGGCCCCCGAGTATCGGGTGCTGTTCCGGAGTTTGTTAATGGTTGGCCGTACGACGCAGCCTCCCAGTATCAGGTGCTGCGGAGGCGATTTTCTTTGGCGTGCAGTATGTCGACTCCAAAGATAGAGAAACATTGCACTTTTATTATAGGAGACATAGTCTCAAGGATTACATCAGTGGCTGAATAGCCTTATCGTCAGTTGTGCTACGCGTAAAAGCATCGTAGTTGCGCCGCATTCCATGGGTTGCGGATGAGTTCTCCTGTCTTCGGCTCCTTCAAGCGGTATGCGCCTCCGCCGATGACCACAGCGATGATAAAGGGTCCCTCCCATGGGGAGGCGAGCTTGTGCACTTTATTCTGTTTGAGCCTGAGTACCAGGTCTCCTTCGACAAAGGCTCTTGTGCGCAGCTGCTTGCTGTGATAGTTGCGGAGGTTCTGCTGGTAGATGGCCGTTCGGGAGAGTGCAATGTCCCGGGCCTCATCCAGCAAGTCGACGTCGTCCTTGAGTGCGGCTTCAGCGTCGTCTTCATCATACGCGACGATGCGAGGTGTATCGAAGCGTATGTCATGTGGCAGGACTGCTTCTGCTCCGTACACCATGAAGAATGGGGTGTACTGGGTTGATCTATTTGGCGTGGTGCGCAGGCTCCAGAGCACAGAGGGTAGCTCCTCCACCCAAGCACCCGCCGCACGCTTGAGCGGCACGAAGAGGCATTTCTTGACTCCGCTGCAGACGAGGCCGTTCGCTTTTTCCACTTGTCCATTGGACTGCGGATGAGCGACCGAAGCGTAATTGAGCTTGATCCCTTGTTCCTTGCAGAAATCTTGGAACTCCTCTGCGGTGAAGTTTGTTCCGTTGTCGGTGATGATGTTGTGAGGCACCCCAAAGCGGAACATGATGGACTTGATGAAGTTGACAGCTGAGGTAGCTGCGCAGTTGGTAACTGGCACGGCCTCTATCCACTTGGTGAATTTATCAACAGCCACCAGTAGATGCGTGTGTCCCCCTCGAGAAGACTTGCGCAGTGGCCCGACCATATCGAGTCCCCACTGGGCGAAAGGCCACGCCAAAGGTATTGTCTTCAGTTCTGACGCCGGTGCATGAGGTCGTGTTGCGAATTTTTGGCAGCCGATACACCGCTTGACGATGTCCTCGGCGTCCTGCGACGCCGTGGGCCAGTAGAATCCAGCACGCAGGGCTTTGGCGACTAAGGCTCTGCTGCTAGCATGGTGTCCACACGTGCCAGCGTGGATCTCGAGGAGCAAGGCCCTGCCGTCCTCTGATGCGATGCACCTCTGGAGGATGCCTGATATGCTGCGCTTGTATAGCTCTCCGCCGATTATTGTGAATGCTTTGGCACGGCGGGTGATACGCCGTGCTTCGACTGTGTCCTCGGAAGCTCCTGCCGAAGCATATATGCCAGGAATGGCTTTGTCCAGATAGGCTCGATGAGAATACTTCGACTGGATGTTCTGTAGCTGCAGGCGCGTCTTCGCTTGCATCTTTGGTCCCGGTTGCTGGTGTAGAGGGAGCCGCAGGCTGCTTGACCTTGATGGATCTTTTGTTTATCTTTTCCAGGAAGACTCCGGGGGGCACTTTGAGTTTCAGGGACCCGATGTTGGCCAGGGTGTCTGCCTCCTCATTGCTTGCTCGCCCAACATGGCGGAGCTCGCAACCGTCGAAGTTCCCTTCCATGATGTTGTACAGGTTCCTGTATGCTATCATGTTCTCTGTTGTTGCATCGCACTCCTTCATGGTCTGTTGCACGACAAGGTTTGAGTCTCCGTATATCATCAGGCGATCAGCGCCGCACTCCTTAGCCATCTTCATCCCATGGATTAGGGCTTCATATTCTGCTTCGTTGTTGGATGGCTTCTCGAAGTCCATCTGCAGCACATAACGAAGCTTGTCGCCTTTGGGTGATATGAGGATAACACCTGCTCCTGCGCCTTCGTTCCTCTTGGACCCATCAAAGTACATGGTCCATGAGTTGGACGTATCGGGTACCGATGGAAACTGCATCTCCATCCACTCCGTGGTGAAGTCGGGGAGGACTTGAGCCTTGATTGTTGTTGGGTGTTTGTATGTTAGGTCTAGAGGACCTAATTCGATGCTCCATTTGGCGACTTTGCCTGTCGCTTTGGAGTTGTTGAGTATGTCACTTAGGGGAGCCGCGCTCACCACCGTGATGGGGTGCTCTTGGAAGTAGTGTGCCACCTTACGCGAAGTCATGAATACCCCATATGCTAGCTTCTGGTAGTGCGGGTATCTCTGCTTCGACTGAGACAGCACCTCGCTGAGGTAATATATTGGTCTCTGCACCCCATGAGCTTTTCCTTCTTCAGCCCGCTCGACTACCAGCACCGTACTGACTACCCTGTTTGTGGCCGCTATATAGAGATACAATGGATCCTTTTCGTGTGGTGCCACCAGGACTGGTGGCGTTGACAGGGTGCGCTTGAGGTCGACGAATGCGGCTTGGGCTTCCTCGGTCCACTCGAAGCGCTTTGTCTTCTTCATCAGTTGGTAGAACGGGAGCGCCTTCTCCCCAAGCCTGCTAATGAATCGGCTGAGTGCTGCTATCCTTCCAGAGAGCTGCTGCATATCCCTGAGCTTCGACGGTGTCGGCATCTTCAGGAGCGCCTGTATTTTCTCCGGGTTTGCTTCAATGCCTCGCGCAGATACGAGGTAGCCGAGTAGTTGCCCGGCTGGCACACCGAACACGCACTTAGTAGGGTTCAGCTTGATGGTGTATTTCTTCAGTGCGGCGAATGTTTCGCGGAGGTCATCAAGGAGCGTGTCTTCCTTCTTGGTCTTGATGACGATGTCGTCAACGTAGACCTGGACATTGCGTCCGATCTGCTCCTTGAGGCAGTTCTGCATCATACGCTGGTACGTGGCACCCGCGTTCTTCAACCCGAAGGGCATCGTTGTGTAGCAGTAGACACCAAAGGGTGTGATGAATGCTGTTTTCTCTTCGTCTTCTTTCTTCATCCTGATCTAGTTATAGCCTGAATAGGCATCCAGGAAGCAGAGCCGTGCACAGTCTGTAGTCGAGTCGACAATCTGGTCGATTCGAGGCAGTGGAAAGTGATCTTTTGGACAACACTTGTTTAATGAAGTGAAGTCGATACACATGCGTAGTATGTCTATGTTCTTCTTTGGCACCAGGACTGGGTTTGCGACCCAGTCAGACTTCTTGATCTCCTGAGTAAAGTTGGCTGCCAGGAGCCTATCGATTTCCTGCCCGATGGCGAGGCGCTTCGGCTCCGCAAAGCGGCGCATTGTTTGCTTGACGGGCCTTGCATTAGGCAAGATCTGGAGGGCGTGCTCGGCGAATTCCCTGGGTATGCCTGGCATGTCAGCTGGACACCAGGCGAAGATCTCCCAGTTCTCACGTAGGAACTCGACGAGCGCGCCTTCCTATGCGGAAGACAAGCTCGTCGATACGAGGAACGTCTTCTTAGGGTCCGTCGGGTGCACCTGATGCTCCCTTGTGTCGTTTGTCGTGTTGAAGGCAGAGCCTGACGCTGATTGTTTGCCCTCGGTAAAGAGGGCGCGGTCGTTGGTGAGTGCCAACTCCTGGAGCTGCTCCTGGGCCCCGAATGACTCAGAGATCGTGTTGAACTTGCGATCGCACTCGTCGGATCGTTCGAAGTTTCCGCTGACGGTGATTGTCCCGTAAGGCCCCGGCATCTTCAGCTTCAGATACGCATAGTGTGGCACCGCCATGAACCGTGCGAATGCTGGTCGTCCCAGGATGACATGGTATTGCGACTTCCAGTCAACCACCTCGAACTCTATCCTCTCCTTCCGGAAGTTAGCTGGCTCATCGAAGATTACGTCGAGTGAGATCGTTCCCAAGGGATAGACTGGTCTCCCTGGTACTATGCCGTGGAAAGTGTTGACGGAGGGTGCCAGGCTTGTCGTCAGTATGTTCATTCCGCGCAGCGTGTCAGCAAACATGATATTGATTGCGCTGCCACCATCCGTGAACATGCGGCTCATAGCAAAGCCTCCTACCTGCGCATCCAAAACAAGGGCCGCGTGGCCCGGCCGCGGGACTTGAGGTGGATGATCGTCTCTGCTGAATGTTATGCTGGCATGTGACCAGTTGAGGTACTCCGGTACCGCGGGTGGTGATTTGACGGCAAGGTGGACCTGCCTTGTTATGAGCTTTTGGTCCTGATTTGAGGGACGTCCTTTCTGGATCATGAACATGCGACCCACAGGCTTGGCGTAAGCATCTTCGCCTGCCTGGGGTTCCTCGATGCGTGGTTGGAGCTGGATAGCTCCCGCCATATGTCCCGGAGGCAATGGTGGAGCGTGCGGCGCTCCCACAGCCAATGCCCCCGGTACCATCTGCGTCTGTTGTTGCTGCTGCAAAAGGAGCCGTGCGTACTGTGCATGGAGGTCTTGAAACTTTTCGCAGTCCTTGAGGAGGTGCTTGGACGTGAGGACACCATTCTCATCTCTGAACATGTGGAATCGGCACGCGTCATGGAGCGTTGGGGGAGGCCGTGGAGCTCGACCACCTCGCGACTCTCGCGGCCGCCATTCGCGCTTGACTTCCTTGCTGCTCTTGTAACCGGTTGTTCGACTATCGCGCTCATAGCGACTGTCGTCACGGTTTCTTTGCTCGCGGCTATCAGTAAAGCCTGCTGCCACGAGTTCCATACCTTCCGTGTCATTGTAGACACGCGACTTCCTCTTGCGACGGCGGTCGCTGTTACGGCGACTCCAAGAACCTTGATCGCCGTTGACACCAGGTGTGCCAGCACGCTCGTTGTGTATAGAATCTTCGCCGTCCGCCCACTCATTGGCTATCTGCATGAGGTGGGCGATGGTTTTGGGTTTCACTCGACCAAACGTCTCCCGGAGCTCGACCCGATAGACTCCTCGGGTGAACGCGTATATGTCGTTGTCTTCCAATATCTTCTCCGTCGCGTTGCGGAGGAGAGTCCAATGCTGGATGTACTCGCGCAACGTCTCATCTTCACGCTACTTGCAGGCTCGCAGCTCCTCGAATGAGGCAGGTCTCTTGTACGTGTCGATGAAGTTGCGGATGAAGTCCTCTTTGAAGTCTTCCTAGCAGGTGTATGCGCCTCTCGGTAGGCTCTTGAGCCAGGCTCGAGCCGATCCCGAGAGCATGAGTTGTATGTACTGCATGGCAGTAGACGTCGATCCTCTTTGGCAGGTTACTACCGTGAGGTAGTCCTCCAACCGGGCGGACGGTTCTTGCAGGCCATCATACTTGGGGGTTTTCGAGGTTAACCTGAATCCTTTCGGCATTCTGGTCTCCCGGATGCATCGACTGAAGCATAGTGCGCCGCAGGGCTCGAAGTCGTCATTGGATGACGAGCTGTCGCTTTCCTCCTCTTGAACTGCTCGCCTGGAGCGGTTCCTGGTGACCTTGTTATGCGTGATGGCATTGCGCGCATCTTCGCCCTCAGTGAGTTGGTAGCGCTCCTCGCGCCCGCGATTACCGCGGTTTCGCCGTTCGCGGGTGACGCGATTGTCTTCTTCTGGAGCTGCTCGCTCATTGTTGCCGCGTGTGACGCGGTTTTCTCGATCTCGGGTACGGTCGCCCGCTTCTCGAGTTCTTGTCTCTCGCCGCGGACTCGGCTGGTGGCGATTAACCGTGTTGTTGCCAGCTGCTGCGGTTGCAGCTGGTTGTGGCTCCTCAGGTATCAATGTCGTCCCCATTGTACTGAGGAACTTGATTTGTTGGCGATGCAGGGCTGCCCGCGGATCGCTCTCTGGCAGCTGTGTAGCCTGCAGGTATGTGGCTACCGACATTAGGACACCAGAAGCAGTCTTGGGGATAGGGATTCCCTGCTCGTCCACAGACATGAAGGACGCCTCCATATTACGGGTGACGTTGTTCCGATCTGCCTCTAGTATTCGCAAGTACCGAGGTTGTGCTTGGGGGTCACGGGATCGCCCTGAAGATTGGACGGACAGACCTACCCGCCGCGCACTCGATATGCTGGCCTGCCTTCTGCGCTCCGCCCTCGTGGCTTCCAGCTTGAGGCGTTCTTGCCACAGCAGGTACTGGTAGCATGCCAGGTCATCTGGTGTCGCGTCGGCTGCCGGTTGGCCATCTTCTACAACCTTGATTGCTTTTTCACCCATAGCCTGGTTGATGTGAAGTTGCGTCCGCCCGTTCTGCAGGGTGACAACGTACGGGTCGTTCGGCTGTTCACCCCTGTTGGGCGGAGCGTTTACTTCGGCCTCCGTGTTTGCGGCTGCCGTCCTTGCGGCGGCGGCGGTAGCCGCTGCGGCTCCTGCCGCGGCCGTTTCTCCGGGTCCTGATGCTCCTCCTCCTGCAGGCACCGTCATGTATACCTCGATCGGCAAGGGATACGGCGTCTGATCATCGGAGTCGTCACCAAGGGCGGACTCGAAGGATGCCGAGGCTCCGTTGGTGGAGTACGCAGGGCTTGACGGAGTAGATGAGATGTATGGCACGACCGGCATCTCGGTCGTGCGCGCGAAGTCGACGGTTGGCGATGTAGATCGCGATGCTGCGGTCAAGGGCGACGCAGGTTCATCGAGCGTTCCCTCCACGAAATCCGTGCGGGCTGGCAGGATGTCCACCGATGTAGTCGATGAAGTTGCGACTTCCGCTGATGAAGTTGGTGAAGTGGCGGGTTCCTCCGATGCAGAAGGGGGTGCGTCCGTGAGACGGAGCGTGCCCCACTTGTTGACGTAGAAACGCAACTTGCCAAAGCTCGCCTCCACGCCAGCTTGCAGGTCCTCGAAATACGATTGCACGACTGGCGAGTGCAGGTGAAAACCCAGTGAGCCGAAGTAGATCGGCTGTTGCAGATCCGGTGAGTCGCCGATGGTCGCTGATGAAGCCGCCGAACCCGTAGATCCAGCACCAGTTCTTCCCACAGACGGCGCCAATTGACGTGGGGTTACCACACCAAATCCATCGGATGACATTCTTGGGTTGAGAGAACGAGGGAAGAAGATGGTGGTACTGGTGGGTTCGTCGGCTAACAAGCGGGATTTACCCAGGTTCAGGCCCCCGAAGGTAAAAGCCCTACGTCCTGCTTGTCTGGAGTTGATGATGGAGCTTACAAATCGATTACAATGGCGAGATCGTGAGATGCGATCTCGCTAGGGTTTCTAGCGGTGAGTATGAGCGTGCCCTAGGCCGGCGGCCCTCCCAGTCCTTAAATAGTGGGACTGGGTCTCGGGTCCTATACCGACTAGGTTTACATCTGGGCCTACTGACCTAATATTTCTAGTCTTTTCTTCGGGGCCTCCTTCCTGGGCCTGATGACAGATGGGCCTTTTATTCTCTTTCGCACCAGGGTAGTCCATGGTGGCACACCCGAAAGGTGTACCCACGTCACTAATATCAAAAGAGACATTAACACCGCTGTTTTACCCTTAGTAGCAATAGCACACCCTCGCCCTTAGACGTTTCTGTCACTCGTGCCCAGGAACAAAAGGGGGCATGAACCCACTATCTAGCATAAATACCCTCTCTTGGAGATACACACAATCACTTGGCCAAAGTAACTACGCACATCGGAGAGCATGCAAGAACATAAATTACTCATATAAGAATAATGCACAATCTGAACATAACTTCATAATCCATCGGATCCCAGCAAACACATCAAGCATTACAATAATCGGTCTTGATCATGTTAGGCAGCTCACAAGATCATAAGACATGAAGCACAAGAGAGAGAGAGACAACCAACTAGCTACTGCCATGGACCCGTAGTCCAAGGTGAGACTACTCACAAATCATCCCGGAGGAAGGCATGACGGTGAAGAGCCCTCCGGGATCGATCTCCCCTCCGGCAGAGTGCCGGGATCAGCTTCAGATTGGACCCCGAACTAGGGTTTTCGGTGACGGCGCGTCGGGGTCGAGTTTCTGGAAAATAATGGCCGTCTCGACGTTTTTAGGGTAAAAGGTAATTTATATGCGTCGGAGGGGGCCGAGGTGAGGTCCCACGGGCAGGGGCGGGCCCCACCCGCGGGTGACCCCCAGGTCGCGGCAGGGGGGCGCCTCTGCCCTGTGGGCCTCCCCTCCGGCTCTCCTTCGGACTGGTACTTCGTCTTGGCAAATAAAAATTCCTCGTAAATTTTCGTCCAATTCTGAGGATATTTCCAGAAGTAAATTTCTGAAACAAAAAGACAGCAAAAACAGGGAACTGGCACTTGGCATCTTGTCAATAGGTTAGTCCGACAAAATGCATAAAAATGATATAAATGACAGTAAAAACATGTGACAATATCACAAAACTAGCATGGATCACTCAAAAAATATAGATACGTTTGAGACGTATCAACCACCCGGGGGTCATCCCCCGACAATCCTCCTGTAGCATATATACTAGTATACTCAAAGTTAATTTAGTACTTGGAAAGCAGCTCCATCGAATTGTGAAACGGAACGGCACATGTGTACTAGCTAAATAAAGCCGTTGATACGCCACAGCAACACAAACATGCTCAAATCCTAAGAAGAACAACTGCGAATGCTCTAAACACGGATGAGATTTATCATACCAACTATCAAAAATTCTCGTAAAATCATATAGGTATTTGGATAAAACTAACCCTAGGGTTATAACAAATCCTACCGAATGCTACGAGCTCCACATACTCCATCCCCCGATGGAAGACGCAAATATGATATGAAAATTAGCTGACAACAACTACTGCAAACTACCGAACTAGGGGATCGAGCTAGAGATCAAGTACCAAAACTGGGCGCGAGGGGGCAAAAACACGAACCTGAATCCGCCATGAATGGAAGCACGACAGCGGATGCGAACCCTAGATCCACGCGAGAAGAGAGTCTCGATCTCTCCTTGTCGTGGTGGGTAGCACGGCATATCCATCAAAGACGGAAAAGAGTGTGGGGCAGGCGACGATCGGATGCTCGCGCGGGATTGGGCAACAAACATGCAAACACACGCTAGTTACCCAGGTTCGGGGCCCTCCTTGTGGAGGGTAACACCCCTACGTCCTGCTCTTCTTGTTCTTATTGATTGATCACAAATCGGGCTACAAAGGTTGCTCCTGGAGCTGTATTGCGGTGGTGCCGGCTTGAGTTGTCAAGCCGACTGGAGGTGGAAGATGGTGATCTTCCTATATCTGTGTGTGTGAATTCGAGCCTCCCTCCGAGTGTGTCCTCTCCTCGCGCAGGAGGCCCCTGCATGCTTTATATAGGCAGCATCTAGGGTTTCTGGGTTACAAGGAATGTACACGATTGCCCCTATGACATCACTACTCTGTGAGCCGGCTGGAGTCTGTCGTTATGATTGGGTACAGGAGATGCCCGACAACGGTTATACGATCCTGGCCCACTTGTACGGAGCTGTCGGTTGGTACGGCCGGCTTGAGCCTAACCGGCCGTCCGCCTCCGGGTAGACGATGTCGTTTGCTTCATCCGGCTGTCTTCAGGCGGCACGCTGCAGCCGGCACTTGCGTAGCCGGCCCATGTAGTTCTTGAAGAAAGGACCTCTTAGGGATATCCGGGGTTCGTATCCCCGACACTCCTCTTCGTGCCGAGAAGAAGAAGAGAAGAAAGATGGAAAGGGGGATCGAGATGAAGGAAGCGCCCTCTCTCCGGGTGAGAGATGCGGTCGATGTCTCCGTGTAGGAAGGAAGAAGGAAAAAGGGCAGCGAACGACTCGGGGACGTCTACATGGGCCGGCCCATTAACGAAAAACAAAGGGCGAGTCGAAGATAGCGCTTGCAAAGAGCGAGATATAGCGCCTACGGCGCATCACGACAGCAACACAGGCACGCATGCAAGCAACGACCAGCGAGTCAGGCCGCACCGCAGCAGCACAGTCACCGAGGCACGCATACAAGCAGCAATGCATCATGTATATACTCTTAACGTCTATTTTTTTAATGAGGCAGCTATCAATAAAGAAATTTTATTTTCCTTTTTGTAGACTTCGTAATTTTTTACAATTTTTTACATTTTGTTTGGACTAAAATCGAAAAAACCAGAAAAAACAGACAAACAGGCATGCGAGCCACTTTCCTGGTCCCGCGGGCTAACGTGTCGTGGGCCGGCCCGTCTAAGGCCGGTGCCGTGCCCGTGCCACCCTGCCAGGCACGTGGGCCGGCCCGGCACGGCACGGCACGCATTCTACGCGGGCCGGAAGGTGCCGTGCCGGGCCAGGCACGCCAAGCCGGTGCCAGGCCGGGCCGGCCGTTGTCAGGTTTGGACGTGTGGGGGATGAATCTGATGGTTCAGATTTAGCTCGACGAGGCGCCATTTTCAGAAATTCTCTCTTTCGTCTTGTTTTACGCTACCATCTGGATTATAAAGTAGTAGTAACCAACGAAACGATTACAAGGTCTACACTTCCAGACCTGAAATCCACTTTGGCACCCGGTACATACGCACCCGGGCATTTGAAAAGTAAATTACGAAGTGTCAAAAAAATTCGAAATATAATATTGCGGATACAACTTAATATTTTCAGTGTTCACAAAGTCGTTTCATGAAGTCTCGACATTTTCTGTGACCTGTGTAAAAATGACAAAAGAAAAGGCATGTGAAAAGTCTTATTTTAACACCAAAATTTGTCTTTTTTTATACATACCATAAAATATCGGTTTTCCGTAAAACAATTTCATGAACATATAGGATGTTCGTGAATTTTTTTTTATAATTTTTATGATATTTCGAGACACGTCCAAATAAGGTTTTAAATACCGGGTGCATTTGCACCCGGGAGCCAAAACACCATCCACCAGATCGACTTAGTACAGTGTCTCGCAAGTACTATTACAGATTAATACGATGAGAAAATTTCGAAATACTTGCAAGTACACGAGGAAAACCTTATGCATTTGAATCCACCACCGCTTGCTTTGTCGGTCGCATCAACGGGGGAGAGAACAAACACCAACACATCGGGCACCTGTGTCGGCACGACACCAGCTACAGGAGAAGACGGCACCTATGATGATGGAGGTTGACAAGTTCGTGTAGTGTGGGTTCTAGTGAGTGGGTGGGTGCGTGTTAAGTTAATCTGACAAGTGGCCCGAGAGGTAGAGTGGTTGACGTGGTTGTCAGTGTAATCGTTCAGTAGAGGTAATGAGAGGTAATGAGAAACATATGGACTAAATCCTTTCTTGTTCTCCACGCTCTACTGCTCTCACATGCTCCCTCTCTTCTTCTGTCATCTTCTTCCTCCCTTGGATCGAATCTTAGTCGGGACATGACAATGTAGAGGGACATTCCTCGTAGAAATCACCGCAGTAGCCACCTATGGCTACGACAAAATGAATCGACGGAGGACTTGTCTCGATCTGCATTGATGGTCAGGCTAGACTCGCCGATGGGAGCCGAGAACTTAGTCCGCATACGCACGTGGTTAGGAACAACATGCACACAAGACAAAAACACTACCGACAAGATCAACACACCAGACCAACACCACACAAAACTAGAGCATAAGCCCGACGATATAGACCCACTTGCCCCTCGACACCACGCTGCTGAGATGAGGTTGAAGACGGGGTACCATTAATTGACGTAGCGTTGCTACCGTTATCTAAACTACGCCAATGCAACAACATAAAACCCTAACTTTAGGGACCTGATTACTACGACGAGCGCACGTTCAGGGTCCCCACCCCTCCTGTCGCTGAGCGCCAAGTAGAGGAGGTGGGGACCCAAGACGGAGAAGGGAGATAGAGCTTTGTTAGGAGAGGCAGCGGTTGTTCTTTTTTCATCTTAGTAGTGAAACAAAAATCATTTCACAACCTTATTCTTGCTTTCATATTCTTTTATACTATAAGACAACGGCCAAATATGGGTCCACTACTCAAAAAATGAGTATAACTGCCAATCCATGTGTTGTCTCATGCCCAAATTTTCCACAAATATGCACATTTGGGAAACGCTTCCAACGACATAGCGGGAAAGTTCCTTCCCGAGCCGTTGCCCCACCACCTTGCGTTGTCGCCGATTTTGGCCACCACGGTCATCATGGATGGCTCCACCAACCTCCATCAACCCCTCACTCCCCCACTGTCATCCCTTCTCCGCTTACCGGGGCGTCATGGCGAAGGCAGTCTAGCGCCTCGTCTTAGCTCCGCCGCCTCCGCCGTTGCGGACATCTTCCCTCGCACCGCCGAGGACATGCATATGGGATCCATCATCATCCCTCCCCCATGTCCACGCCAAATACGACCAAGGAATCCACACAACCCCACAGTAACGGGCGGTGGTCCGCACGATGAAGAAGGCCACAAGGCCGTTGTAGGCTGTGTTGCTGCCTCCTCATATACTACCGTCGATGTCGGTTGCACCTACATCCCAAGCCAACGTCTCCTCAAAGGTATTGTACCTATTTTTATAATTATGATTGAATATATTATGGTTGTGATACACATTGCATGAAATTAAAAAAATTGAATCACGTTGATTTGTAAATTGCTATGATATTAGGTTAAACTGACATGTTGTAGATTCATTTGTAATTTTCATAGATTTGATGTAGTTGTGATGTGCTAACATTTTGTTGAATGTAGGTTGGATGATGAGAGTTTCTTCCATGACACTTGTAGTACACCAGAAATTCCATCCAACGAAATTCCACCGCAATGATTTGCAACACAAGAAAAGTGAGGGTTTTGTTGATGAGGGATTTGTTGATCCTACTTGAAAGAGCATTTCGCTTACTAAGTGGTTTTGGTGTTTATGACAATGCAATAATCAGATTAATTGTGTGTTCAGCTATATAGGTGCTTTCAAAGATGACATCACATAGATTCGATGCCTCTTGTTTCCGATCAAAGAGAAGATGATGTTTTGGAGTTTCCTCTTTATACTTGAGTCATAGGAACCCCGTACTAGTCACCCTACTCTCCCTCGATTAAATAATATGGTGCAATATCACTAAGAGAAAACAACCAATTCGACAACTTGATGTACGATTTCGTATTCATGGATGTTGATAAGATTCTTCCATTTAGTAACACCTTAGGATGACACTTTCAGATGCTCTATTGCCGAACTTTCATTCTGGACCACCTACATTCCCAGTAGGATTTTATGTCAAACTCAAACTCCTTCCCTTGCATTTTCAGGGACTGAGCAAGGGATGGGCACCCACTAATCTAACGACCAAACAAGCAACTGCCTCTAGAAAGATCAAACATAAGTACGATGAGATATGATTTTACTCTCGTCATAAGAGAGTGTTTTTGGTTTAGTTTGGTAGAATGTGTGTCTCCAAAACCCAATGTCGTAGGTTCGAATTCTATATAGTGTGATTATGTTCTTGTTTTGTTGAATCATAAAAGAACTTAACAAAGTAGAATGTCCAATCAAAGAAACAACATAAATACTCTACCTGGAGCGCACCTATTACAATATTCGACTTATTTTTACATATGGACTAAAGATAGTTATAATACGAATGATATTAGAAACGTCAGTTCCAATGACAATCTGAAGAGGACACTGATGATCGGTGATGGTAGCGTTGGGTTGTGCCCCAAGCGAAGGCGTGGATGTAGTAAGTAGCAGTTTTCCCTCGTTAACGAACCGAGGTTTATCGAACTAGTAGGACTTTGAAATCAACAATAAAGTGAATGTTGAAGATCTCTGGCGCTTAATCTTCAACGGACGTGGACCTGCACACACTCAACCAATTACTTTGCCCCCAACGGCGGAAAGGTTGTCAATCTTTCCGGTCTCGCAGAAAACAAAGCGGTTAATTGTATAGTGAAATAGATGAAAATATGAAGGTGGATCAGAGGAGTAATGATGATGAAAAGTGATGAATAAAGGTTGCAATCAATGTAAAAAGATGGACCGGGGGCCATGGGTTCACTAGTGGAGTCTGAAAGAACATGTGATACCCCATGTGATTTTGATGTTGACAATAATACAATTAAGTACTCTAATGTTGAATCTCAGTTGTGCAGGAAATCTAAAAGAATCGTCGCGAGAAATGCTCCAGTTTGGTGGTTCTGGGGTTTACTGGAAGTACCGGTCGTCCCAGCGGTACTACCGCTCGGAACTTCTGGAGGTACTTCCGGAGCCCAGTACCGCTTACGAAAGTTCGGTTCTGGACTCAAACGGAAGTAGCACCGGAAGTAGTACCGGAACTACCGCTAAACCGGAAGTACCGGTCGTCCCAGCGGTACTACCGCTCGGAACTTCCGGACGTACTTCCGGAGCCCAGTACCGCTTATGAAAGTTCGGTTCTGGACTCAAACGGAAGTAGCACCGGAAGTAGTACCGGAACTACCGCTAAACCGGAAGTACCGGTCGTCCCAGTGGTACTACCGCTCATAACTTCCGGAGGTACTTCCAGAGCCCAGTACCGCTTACGAAAGTTCGGTTCTGGACTCAAACGGAAGTAGCACCGGAAGTAGTACCGGTACTACCGCTAAACCGGAACTACCGGTGGTTCCAGCGGAACTACTGCTGCGGCGGGTTGAAGGAAGTTGACTGAAGACCGTTGGCTGAAGCATGAAAGGAATACCGGAAGTACCGGCCCTCCTGGCGGTACTTCCGGCGCTGCGGGACTGGAGCGCCCCCAATGGCTGGATGGAGGGAGGGCTATTTAAGGAGGGTGTCTTCCTCCTTTGTTATCTAGCTTTTGAATTCTCTCTCCTCCATTAATGCCCTAAAAGCTCAAAGCTCAAAATCGATAGATCTCCCAATCCCTCCACTCAAACTCGTTGATCTTTTGAGGATTGAAGGAGAAGGCCCGGATCTACATTTTCACCAAGTCGTTCTTCATTTCCCCCTCATTCACTTGAGAGATTTATTTTCTAGGGTTAGCATTGTGTTACCCTAGAATTCTTGTGCTTACTACTTGTTGTACTTGTGACAGATGTGTTGATTTGGGAGCCCCGAATTAAGTTGTGGGTGTGTGCCCCAAAAACATTGTAAAGGCTCCGGATTGCGCCTCGAAGGATTCCGATAGTGGAAGGTGAACCAAACCCTTGGGTGTGGTTCATCGAAGAATAGGGTGAGGCCTTTGTGGCATCTTGAGTAGGCCTCTTGTGGCGAGCTCACACCCCTCCAATGAGACGTACTCCCTTACCAAGGAGGAACTCGGGAATACATCCTTGTCTCCGTGTCGTGGGGCTACCTTTCGGGTACCCCACGGTGGTGGTACCTGGGTCACGCCAAGAGAAGCCCGTGAAGTGTACCGTGTGGCCCAAGTAGCCGGTTAGGCCGGTGATGATTTTCCTTATTCTGTAATGTGCAATCCGCACCGTCCACCCGAGACCTGGCCTGTGATATAAAGGCCAGGAGGGTGCGTCACCTAGGTCAAGAAACACACAGGCAAACCCTAGCGAGATTGCCATCTCGCCATTGTAGCCACCTCGATAATACCAGACAAGTAGGAGTAGGTCTTTACCTCATCTCGAGGGGCCAAACCTGGGTAAACTCGCCCCCTGTTAGCCGTCGTGATCACCAATGTTCATACTCTCTTCCCCTCAATCAACCCGGGGTACACAACCTTGGGATTTGCCGAGTCCACACCTCGACAATTGGCGCCGTCTGTGGGAAGAACAGATCGTTGGAGTCATGGTTGCGCCGGCCTCATCTGCAATGAAGAACGGCATCAGCGCCAGGGAGTCGATCTACACCGGCTTCCTCGAGTTTGTCCAGCACTCGCCGGCGGATCTCCTGGCATACGCTGAGCTGCAGCAGAGCACGTGGATTACCTTCGGTAGTCTGCGCTATCTGGTGGACAGTCGTGGAACACTCCGGCCCACGCTGGCCACGTTGCGCGCGACGGATGCGCCTGCACCTACATCGACTGCGCCGACCGCGGCTTCACCCGCCGCGAAGATCGCATCTACTGCGGCCACGACGATCGCGTCATCGACTGCCGTGAAGATCGCGTCCACTTCGACTGCGTCAACACCATCTACGACCGCGTCAACGGCGACTGCGGTGACCACACCCGCAGTTACTAGAAAAATCGCATCTACTGCAACCCCGGTGCGAAACAAGTCTACTCCGACCTTCTTGTCCGCGCCCTGGATGCAGCCAAAATCTACGCCGATTTCGACTACGCCAACCGCGCCTCCGCATCGCGGAGTCGCCAGTAGCAATGACCGTGGCACCCGCCACGTTGCTATGATCTTCGACTCTGAGCATAGCTCGGACGAAGGAAGCAGGACTGGAAGCATCAGCCCCACTCGACGGGTTTACCCCACGCAAGTTTATATGGCCAGCCCAGCACGATCCAACGGCGGGGAACCCGTATACCCGTTGGAGGTGACCATGCCGGACAGGGTGACAAGACTCACCATCACTCGGGAGATGGCGATCAAGGCCATGAAGCACGTGGACGAAGGCACGTTCCCTTCACCAGATGAACCCCGAGAAGACCAACTGGCGGTCCAATACTTGCTTTGGAAGGAGTCCGAGCGAGTCCGCCAAGAGAAGGCCGATCTGATTCGGCGCAAAGAATTAGCCGACGCGTCGAGTGCCAGGAGGGCAGCACACTCGTTCATGGCCGGATCGGAAGAAGTCACACAAGGAGGACGTCACAGGGCTCGCATGCCACGGGTGCCAGAGGCTGATCGCGTCCACCTCACTCGCAATCTGGAGTCGTCATTCATGACGGAAGATGCGGACGGAATCCCCGTCCCCAAGACACCCGCTTCGGCCCTCATGGCAGTCGAAACCTACCTGCGACTAACACAGCCGCCGGAGGGTGACGCCCACGCCTGCCTTCATAGGCGACAAATTCAATCCCTCAGGGAAGTCGAGGAAGTCCTGGCAAAGTCAGCACCAGCAGAAAGGGTGCACGAGAATCGAGGCCGCCGCGATCGTGAACCCGCACCACTTGCAGACCCAGCCCCAATTCGACTGAGA
Organism: Puccinellia tenuiflora; assembly: GCA_012064385.1. Lineage (NCBI taxonomy): Eukaryota > Viridiplantae > Streptophyta > Magnoliopsida > Poales > Poaceae > Puccinellia > Puccinellia tenuiflora. The sequence goes on along the minus strand of QRDG01000098.1, from coordinate 570,448 downwards.
CAGCTGCAGCCAGGCGAAGATGTCCGTAACGTCGTCGCACAGAGAAGGATGGACCGCAGTCGACGGATGCGAGCGGCGAGTGCACAAGCCAACGACTACGACGACGACAACTTCGAGCCACGCGGAGCCGCATGTTTCAGCTTCAACATCCGTGACACGAAGATGCCCAAAGGCTTCACGCTAACAGCGGAGACACCCAAGTATGACGGGAAGCAAGACCCAAGGGACTGGCTGGAAGACTACCTCATCGCGTGCAGCTGTCAGGGTGGTACTTCGACTACTGCCATGCAGTACATCCAGTTGATGTTCACAGGATCTGCACGCGGGTGGCTCAACACTCAGCCCAGGGACGCTTTCAGCACCTGGGACGAGTTCAGGAACACCTTCGTGAAGAGCTTTCTGGGGACATACGCGAGGCCAACAACCCTCATTGAGCTCCAGGCGTGCAAGCAAGGTCGAGACGAGCCACTCCGTTCGTACATCCAGCGGTGGACTTTGCTTCGCAACACCATGGACGGAGCCACCTCAGAAGACAGGGTAATGGACGCATTCATGCACGGCGTTTACCGCCGTGACCTCCGTGAAGAGTTTGGTAGGATTAGGCCGAGGAACATGATCGAGCTCATGCAAATAGCCAACCAATGGGCAGATGGAGAAGACTCTGTCCGTGATGCACCACGATCTCCGAGGCAAGAAGCAGGACCTAGCAACTAGCGAGAAGGGCGCCTGAAGAAGAAGCCGCGTTACATCGGCAATGACTCGATCGAGTTAGTGGCGGCGGGATTCGAAACCCCCCGTGAGAGTGAAAGACAGTACAACCAGGGCGGTGGCAGCGGCTACCATGGAGATGGAAGTCGCAAGCGCGAGTGGCGGAGACGCCCACTGACTGAAGAAGAAGAGTTAGAGCAACCTTGTAAGCATCATATGTTTAGGGACCCAGAAACAGGCAAGTGGGGATTCCGCCACCTATTGAAGGACTGCAGAAAGGCGCGCGTTTGCCCGAATAGTCCCTCAGAACGGACAGCATGACAACCAAGCGGCACCCGTGGCACAGCCAGCCGCACAGCTGGCTCTCCAGGCGCCGCCTGCTCCTGCAGTCGCCAACCCAGCACAGGCAGCGTTGGCCTTCTACCCGCAGCAGCAACAGCAACCACAGCCACAGCCGCAGGATCCTGCTAACGTGTTCCCGGCAGCACGTGGGCAGATTAACATGATACAGAAGGGACGTCCTTTCAACAGGACCCAGAAAATCATCACCCGCCAGGTCTACCAAGCACTCACCAACCCACCTGCAGTACCCGATTACCTGAGAGGCTCAGAAACAGCGATCACTTTCTCCAGAGCGGACCACCCGCCGGCGATCCCACGACCCGGGCACGCTGCTCTGGTAGTCGAAGCTCAGATCGGGGAGTACACCTTAAAGAAGGTGTTCATGGATGGAGGCAGCGGTATCAATATCATCTTCGCCGACACCCTAAGAAGGATGAACAGGTCAACATCCAACCTAACGCCATCAGCAAATACCTTCCACGGTATAGTACCAGGGCAAGTAGTCACGCCCATGGGAACAATTACACTCGAGGTTATATTCGGCACACCCGAAAACTTCCAGCGAGAGGCGATCGACTTCGAGGTAGTCGACTGGAAGTCGCAATATCACGCCATACTGGGTCGTCCGGCCTTTGCCAGGTTCATGGCAGTGCCCCACTACGCCTACCTCCTGCTCAAGATGCCAGGACCAAAGGGTGTCATCACGGTGAAAGGCGATTTCGACCGGTCTGATAGCTACGACCGCGAGTTCAGCAGGATTTCTGAGTTCTTCGGGATGGACGAGCACCTAGAGATGATGGCAGTCGACAACGACAAGACTCTGTTTTCGCCACGGAAGAAATCATCCAAGGACTCGGCATTCAACACAAGCGACGACACAAGGGCCCATCAGGTACACCCGACGGACGCCGATAAGACAGTCAGGGTGTCATCAAGCCTGACTAGCGCATAGGAAAGCGCGCTCGTCGAGTTCCTGCGCGAGAACTGGAAGATATTCGCCTGGCAACCTTCTGACATGCCAGGTATACCAAGGGAACTCGCCGAGCACTCCTTACGCGTCCGCAAAGACGCCAGACCAGTCAAGCAGACCATGAGGCGTTTCGCGGGTCCAAAGAGAGATGCCATCAGCAAGGAGATTGACCGGCTGCTTCACGCCGGATTCATTCGAGAGATAAAGGAGTCAGAGTGGGTAGCAAACCCGGTATTGGTGGAAAATAAGTAGACGAAGAAACTCCGCATGTGTGTCGACTTCACCGCCATCAACAAATGCTGCCCCAAGGATCACTTTCCGCTCCCGCGGATTGATCAGATCGTCGATTCGACTGCAGGTTGCGCGCGCCTATCCTTCCTGGACGCCTACTCCGGGTACCAGCAGATCAGGATGAAAGTCGAGGATCAGGAGAAGATGGCGTTCATCACACCACACGGTGTATTCTGCTACCAGATGATGCCCTTCGGGTTGAAGAACGCTGGAGCCACATACCAGCGCATGATGCAGGCCTGCCTGAAGAAGCTCATAGGACAGATCGTCCAGGTCTACGTCGACGACATAGTCGTCACCACCCGCACAGAGGACAGCCTCATCGACGACCTCCGCAAGGTCTTCGACGCGCTCAACAAGTACCAGATCAAGTTAAACCCAGACAAGTGCGTCTTCGGCGTCCCAGCCGGAGAATTGCTGGGGTATCTTGTTTCTGCGAGAGGAATCGAAGCCAACCCTGAGAAGGTGCAAAACATACTCGACATGCCTGCACCGACCAAGCTTCATGAAGTACAACGCCTAGCCGGCAGAGTCGCAGCGCTCAGTCGGTTTATTAGTAAGTTGGGAGAAAAGGCCCTGCCCTTCTACCAACTGATGAAAAAGGCAGACAAGTTCGAGTGGACAGAGGAGGCACAAGATGCATTCGACAAACTGAAACAGACCCTCACAACCCCTCCAGTGCTGGTGGCACCACATGAGAACGAGCCACTGTACCTGTATGTGGCGGCCATGAACAGAGTGGTTAGTACCGTACTCGTAGTCGAGCGGGAGGAAGAAGGAAAGTGCCACCCTGTTCAGTGACCCGTGTATTACCTCAGCGAGGTGCTAACTGATTCCAAGCAGCGGTACCCGCACTATCAGAAGCTAGCATACGGAGTCTTCATGATGTCCAGGAAAGTGGTACATTATTTCTCTGAGCACCCGATCACGGTGGTAAGCTCCTCTGCCCTATCCGACATTCTCACCAACCTGGCCGCGACAGGAAGAGTCGCCAAGTGAGTTGTCGAGTTAGGGCCATGGGGGTTGAAGTATGTACACCCGAAGGCAATCAAGGCCCAGGTCCTCCCAGAGTTTACCACAGAGTGGATAGAAGCACAACTGCCTGATGAGCCCGACTTGTCCAATGCATGGACAATGTATTTCGATGGATCCAAAAAGTTCAACTCAGCCGGAGCAGGAGTCGTGCTCATTTCACCTAAAGGCGACAAGCTGAAGTACGTGTTGCAGATGAAATTCTCAACACCTTCCAACAACGAAGCAGAGTACGAAGCCTTGATCCACGGCATGCGGATGGCCCAGAACTGCGGCGCTACTCGCCTCATGATCTACGGCGACTCCTACCTTGTCGTACAGCAAACCATGAAGCAGTGCGATGCCATCGCTGACAACATGATAGCCTACAGGGAACTGTACAATCAACTGGAAGGCCTCTTCGACGGCTGCGAACTACGACACATTGGCCGCGAAAGCAACGAAGAAGCTGACGCCCTAGCCAACCTAGGTTCGGATCGAGCTCCGGTGCCACCCGGAGTCTTCCACGAGTGCATCACACAACGCTCAATCAAGGTCCGGCCCCCACCAGGACCCTCTACATCGACAACAAGCACCGCCAACCCGCCAAGCACGGAGAAGGAGGTCATGGAGATAATGCTGGTCGAGCCCACGTGGACAAGCCCGTATCTGGCCTACATGCTGCACCAGCGGCTGCCGGAGAACCCAGTCGAAGCCAAGCGCATCGTCCGCCGTTCAAAAAGCTTCACCATCATCAATGGTGAGCTCTACAAGAGAACCATCTCAGGAGTCCTCCAAAGGTGCATCGATCCAGCCGACGGCCAAGCTATCTTACTCGACATCCACGCCGGCATATGCGGGCACCACGCAAGCAGTCGAGCACTGGTGGCCAAGGAATTGCGAGCAGGGTTCTACTGGCCCACCGCAATGCAAGACGCAGAAGAACTGGTAAAAAAGTGCGTTGGCTGTCAGGAGTTCGCCAACAAGCCGCATGCACCAGCGTCGGCACTGAAGACAATACCACTCGCATGGCCCTTCGCACAATGGGGGCTCGACATGGTAGGTCCCTTCAAGAAATCCTCCCCAGGCGGGCACACTCACCTCCTGGTGGCAGTCGACAAGTTCACGAAGTGGATCGAGGCGGTCCCAATCACAAGCTCAACCGCAACCTCAGCGGTCAACTTTATCAGGTCGATCATCTTCAGGTTCGGTGTGCCACACGGCATCATCACCGACAACGGGACGAACTTCACAGCCGAAGAATTCAGGGATTTTTGCTCTGAACAAGGCATCAAGCTCAGTTATGCATCCGTCTCGCACCCGCAGTCCAATGGGCAAGTCGAGAAGGCCAACGGCCTAGTCAGCAAAGGCATCAAGAAGCGTCTGCGAGTACCATTGAAGCAAGCCGCAGGAGCCTGGGTGGAGGAGTTACCAAGTGTGCTGTGGAGCCTACGCACCACGCCAAACAGATCTACCCAGTATACACCATTCTTCATGGTGTACGGTGCCGAAGCAGTCCTGCCCTGCGACATCAAATTTGATGCTCCACGAGTGGTGGCATACGACGAGTCTGATGCGAAAGAAGCACTTGAAGATGATGTGGATGTCCTGGATGAAGCACGCGACATCGCCCTCAGCCGCACAGCCGTCTACCAGCAAGACCTGCGCAACTACCACGGTCGGAGACTGTGGCCTAGAGCATTCGTCCCAGGGGACCTAGTTCTCCGGCTCAGGCAGAAGAAGGTGCACAAACTCGCCTCCCCATGGGAGGGGCCATACATTGTGACAGAGGCAATCGGCAACGGAGCTTACCGCCTGAAGGACTCGAAGACGGGGACAGTCTGCAGCAATCCGTGGAACGTGGCACAGTTACGCCGCTTCTACGCCTGATCGACCCCAGCTTGTAAACTTCACCTTGTTAAGTAGCAGCAGGTTTCTTACGCACTCTTTCCCTCGCCAGGGTACCTAAGGGGACTGGAAGGGTTTTAACGAGGCGGCCTGTTTGCGAGAATCAATAAAGATATTTGAAGAAAAAGACTTGTCATTTCTTCCTTTGCGAGCAATCAACTTAAATCCTAGGCCGCCACTCGAACCACTCGGGGGCTCGCGCCATACAGGTCAAAGTACAGCCTTGGCCGCCACTCGAATCACTCGGGGGCTGCGCCACACAGGCATAACTCGAAAATCCTAGGCCGCCACTCGAACCACTCGGGGGCTCGCGCCATACAGGTCAAAGTACAGCCTTGGCGCCACTCGAATCACTCGGGGGCTGCGCCACACAGGCATAACTCGAAAATCCTAGGCCGCCACTCGAACCACTCGGGGGCTCGCGCCATACAGGTCTAAGTCCAGCCTAGGCCACCACTCGAATCACTCGGGGGCTGTGCCACACAGGCATAACTCGAAAATCCTAGGCCGCCACTCGAATCACTCGGGGGCTGCGCCACACAGGCATAACCCGAAAATCCTAGGCCGCCACTCGAACCACTCGGGGGCTCGCGCCATACAGGTCTAAGTCCAGCCTAGGCCGCCACTCGAATCACTCGGGGCTGCGCCACACAGGCATAAACTCGAAAATCCTAGGCCGCCACTCGAACCACTCGGGGGCTCGCGCCATACAGGTCTAAGTCCAGCCTAGGCCGCCACTCGAATCACTCGGGGGCTGCGCCACACAGGCATAACTCGAAAATCCTAGGCCGCCACTCGAACCACTCGGGGGCTCGCGCCATACAGGTCTAAGTCCAGCCTAGGCCGCCACTCGATTCACTCGGGGGCTCGCGCCATACAGGTTTACGAGTGCAAAATCACACGTTATACATTCAGCGAATAACATCACATGGGCATGCATACATGCATATTTACGTTACAAGCTAACATCATACAACAACAAACTGCCATTCTTAGTCGACAGGCTCTTCCTTTGGCGCATCCAGTGGCCCTACAAGTCGCTCTGTATGATTCAGGACCTGTTGCATCGCCTGACGTGCAGCCGCAAGGGATTCAGCATAATCAGCATCTCTAGGCAAGCCATCAAGTATTCTGTCCAAGGGAACATGAGGTCGATGCAGTCGAACATAAGCAAACGCCGTGTTGGCCCCGGCAACAAGCTGCCCGAAGACGACCTCCTTCAACGCCCTGCTACTGCGGAACCTCTCCAACAGCACGGGCAATCCAGTCGGCTGCTCACCAAGGGGGAAGAACACTCTGTTGATTTGCCTTTCCTGCAACCTTCAAGAATGAACGCAGCTCGCCAGGTGCGATCCAGCATCCGCGCGAGTACACGGCCCTCTCCCTTATGTACCCAGAATTGACGAGCTTCGACCGAGTTACCGGTGGCTTCCTTCTCCACGCGCTCGTCCACTCGAGTGTTCTCGACTTGCCAGTCGGGGTTAACAACTGCAATTAACGGGTCAAGATGCAGAACAACACAAGCATGAAGAAATCAAAGCGAAGCAGCTAGAGTCCAACCTTGTAGCTGTCGACATATCAGATCAATTTGGTCAAGAAGGAACCGTTCGCGCTGATTGAACGGCCCAGCGGAACGCGCCCTGAGGTGTTCAAGCTCCACTTCAGCTATCCGCAGCTTCGACTCAAGTTCAACGATCTTGTTCCTCATATAGTTAAACACCCGCTGGTCGTTCACGCTTCGTGTGGGAGTTGGACCAGCTGGGTGCTGTTGGCGAGCAGGCACAGCAGAAGAGGTACCTTCACCCTCATTTATACAGGTGGCCTCGGCGACTTCAAGAGCAGCATTCTCATCAGGCTGCCAAGTTAGATGGTGTCAAACAGAAGCCATATTCATTCTAGCAAAAGACTCGAAGAGGTACATTCACATGGAGGAATCAGAAAATGCATTGATAAAAAGACTTCATTAAGTTCACTACAAAAGGCGAATCAAAGGGGAACCCTACTACAAAGACTACACTGCAGACTCCGACTGCGAGCGACTCTTCTTGGAGGCTAACTCTGCAGCCCTGGCAAGCTTCCTCTCAAAGGTATCAATTAGCTTAACAGCTAACTGACTCGCTTTTACCTTGACGCTGTTTAGCGACTTGGTCTTGCCATCGGGTTTTCGAGGAAAGTCGCTGACAACTGCCTCGAAGTCGCCTGCGACTTCATGGCCAAGCAAAAGCCGGAAAGTGAACTCTGAGCCGCGTACCGTCTGAGCACGCGTGTAGTCCGCTAGGGTGGTCGCCTCGCCTTCAAACGGGGCCGCAAGCGCATCAACATCGGTCGGCGACGGCTGGTTGGGAAAGATGCTCTGATGCACACTCGCCAGGGCATCTTTCGACTTCTGCAGCGCCGCCGAAGATTGCTGCAGTGAAGTCGAAGCATACACATGGGCGCTGGTCAACGAAGCCAACAGCCGTCTCCAGGTCGACATTCTCACTGGAAGTCTCTTCTGGAGGAGCGCCTCCGCACGGCTCTGAACAACGAAGATGACCACACTTGTAACACATCAGAAGTTGACACAAGACAAAGTAGGCAATGAGCCGAGATACTTACCTCCGATTACTTTGGCGAGTGCGAGCAAGCGTTCAACCTGGGTCTTCTCTAGATCACCCCGGGTTTGCTCACGCTTTTGAGCTGCACCCAGGGACTTCTCCAGCTCGGCGACCCGCTTCGCCAGACTCTCCCTTTCGCCTGTGAATCACCGGATCAAAATTAAAAACGAAGATAGTCGACACACCTCCTGAATGCGCGGGTTGGTACTCACTGTTGGCTTGCTCCAGAGCAATGCGGAGTCGACCCCCCTCCTTCTCCATGCGCATGAAGGACGTGGCTCCCTCCAGCAGCTAGCGACAAAACGGCTGTGCAAAGGAGCAAAAGTGTCAATCTGTGCCCGACTATCCTAGTCACGCACATCTTCGGGGGCTACTCCCATCGGGAGCGCTGTTCGCGCACCCGACACAAGAATTTGCAGGGTTAAGACAGAATATACTTACGTGCCCAAGCAGCTCAGCATCCACGATAGTCGTATCAGCAGCTCTTTCTGGCCTCGTGGAGGTTGATGTCTTCAACGGCAAGGGATTATGGGCCTCAGGCGCCTCTTCGGGTGCCCCAGTGGTCCGCTCCAGGACAGCCGCGGACTGATGTTCCTCATCGCGAGGTGAAGAGCCGGCACCACCAGTGTGATAGGCTGTATAAAGAAGCAAAAATTCAGAAAAGCATCCAAGGAGTCGAAAGAAGAACAAAGACAAAAAGCGTACTCGCAAAGCTTACCTGTTGACATCTTCATCCTCGCTGCTCATGGGAGGAGATGCCATCTTCACAAACCCAGCGGGCGGTGCTGAATTCAGTGGAGGCACGGACAGAGGATCCTCCGGCTCACTCGCAACAGAGGACGATTCGCGGGCTTCCTTGTCCTCCACAACCACTTCCTTCAAAGGTGACGACCCCGAAGCGGATTCGCCACTCTTTCGCCTTCGCCGCTTCTGCAGCGGTTCTTCATCTTCATCGTCCTCTTCCACCTCTTCGCACGGCGAGTGGTCAGAAGGGAGTTCGTCTTCATCGTCGTCCTGCTCGACGACCGTGGCCTCGTTGTGAGGTCCGTTCTCCATCAGCGGAGGAAGGCTCACATAAGCTCTTCGATCCTGACGAGCAGCGAGGAGAAAGGCGAGTCAAGAAAAACATTCGACTAAAGCAAAGCAAAGAGAGTTCAAGGTGCTTACCTCAGGTACGGGGTTGTTTGGCCCGTATGGTTCGACCGGGCACTTAACGTTGCACGGATCGACGACCCGGAGGCTGGTGATGTTCCTCACCTTAGTCGCGATCTGTGCATCATCGAGCGAGGTGTCGACTACGAGCTCCCACATTGGTTGTTCGCGTCGACGCAGCGGCTGCACCTTCAGCTTGTGGAAAGTCGCGATAAGGTGAATGCCACCTGTCTCGCGTCCGAGCGTCGTCAGCAATCCGCGGAGCAGCGCCAGCAGTGGCTTGGTCGACTCCTTGTCCTCCTTTGACAGAGAGTGCGACCAGGCATTGGTCCTTCGCAGAGGTCGATCGGCGGCGAACTCGGGAAGGCCTTCTTGGTCCCACCTGATGTAGAACCATTTCTTCCGCCAGTTCTGGACGGAGTCAGATTTCTTCAGCTGGAAGAAGGACGTGTCGCCGCGCAGCTGGATTCCGAAGCCACCTACAGGGAATGTCTTCTTCGACCGCCCCACCATCCGTCGCACCATGAAGAGCGACTTCCAGAGGTTCCAGTTGGGTGCGATCCCCAGAAAGCACTCGCATAACACAATAAAACTCGCGATGCTCAAGACGCTGTTGGGATTCAGATCATGGATCTGAATCCCATAGGCGAAAAGAAGACCACGAACAAAATCGTGGATGGGGAACCCGAAGCCCCGTGGAAGGAATTCCACGAAGCACACGCGCTCCCCATCGCGAGGAGAGGGGATCACATCCTTACCGGGGGCGCGCGTCGTCGCCGTGCTCGTCGGCGGCAGCAATCCCTGTTCTCGGAGGTTGTCCAGCTCCGCCGCCTTCACGGATGACTTCCCCCAATCGCCCTCCAACTTCTTCATGCTGGCGTCGTCGCCGGCGGCGGAGCTTTCCGCTCCCTTTACCCTCTTCTGGCCCATGGTGCAAGCGGAGGAGGGGAAAGCTTCTGGAGATCTCGGTGCAAATGGCAATGGAGATGAAGCAGCGGAGAAGACGGGAATGAAGGCTTGGTGAACTGTTCCCACGCCGCGGTGAAAATTATATACCGCGGGGCAGTTCATCCTAGCCGTCATCCATGGAACCGTAGCCCGAAGCAACCATCCGGCCGTCCACGCGTCGCGCGGAGAGGGCAACTGTCACCCTCCACTACGCACGGGAACCAAGGCGTCATCATCACTTCGCGAAAATTTCGCGCCCAACGGTCCAAATTCAACGGCGGCCGCTGCGACAGTGGGCCCACTTCGTCACGTCCCGTCGGGCGCAGAGTGTGCCAGGAAGCGTCATCATTGATGTCATCCCTGACGTCACTATGGATTCGTATCAAGTAAGCCAACGATCTGGCAGAGCACTCGACAATCCATTCGAGTGAGACAAGTACATAGTAAGCTTTACAAAGCTGATGACACCCGAATTCATCATTCGAGTGGATGAACAACCAGTAAGCTTTCAGAGCTGAGTTTAAGTCAATTCAGTAGGCCATCAAGGCTGAGTACAAAGTAAGTCGAGCAAGGCCAGTTTTGACTCGGGCATTTCGAGTCATCTTTTTACTCCCATCGGGAGCGGACTTTGCGACTGAAGAAAAATTGAGTTTAACCTCAATTGCAAGCAATTCAGCTTAATCTTGGGGGCTACTCCCATCGGGAGCGCTGTTCGCACACCCGATGACTAAGGACAACGACAGTCGAAAGTTGGCGAATCAAGAAGATCATGAGGAGCACCCGATTATTCAAGACAATTGCAGCCGAAGGTTGACTAGTAAAGGAACCAGGTGGCGTGCCCGGAGGAAGGAGTCCTTTACTCGACTCTGCGATTCGACTAAGCACTCGGGGGCTACTATCGTGGGGCTACCTTTCGGGTACCCCACGGTGGTGGTACCTGGGTCACGCCAAGAGTAGCCCATGAAGTGTACCGTGTGGCCCAAGTAGCCGGTTAGGCCGGTGATGATCTTCCTTATCCTGTAATGTGCAATCCGCACCGTCCACCCGAGACCTGGCCTGTGATATAAAGGCCAGGAGGGTGCGCCACCTAGGTCAAGAAACATACAGGCAAACCCTAGCGAGATTGCCATCTCGCCATTGTAGCCACCCTGATAATACCAGACAAGCAGGAGTAGGTCTTTACCTCATCTCGAGGGGCCGAACCTGGGTAAACTCGCCCCCTGTTAGCCGTCGTGATCACCAACGTTCATACTCTCTCCCCCTCAATCAACCCGGGATACACAACCTTGGGATTTGCCGAGTCCACACCTCGACAGAAATGATCCTTCCTAGTTGCCTTGTTCAATTTACTGAAATCATTGACCATTCTCCATCCAGTAACTGGTCTTGTGGTCATCAATTTTCCTTCTTCATTTTCAACCACTGCATAGCCTCCTTTCTTGGGCACTATGTGGATAGGACTCACCCACTCGCTGTCAGAGATGAGGTAGATCACGCCTGCTTGTAGGAGTTTCAAAACTTCCTTTTTTACTACTTCTTGCAGGGCAGGGTTTAATCTCCTTTGGCCTTCTCTGGAGGGGGTGCTATCCTCTTCAAGATATATTCTATGAGAGCAAACCTTCTCATCGGTTCCCTTTATGTCATCAATGGAATATCCAATGACATTCTTGTATAGTCTGATAATTGACAATAGGCTGTGCTCCTGTTCATCATCAAGTTCAGAGCTGATTATCACAGGGTGAATTTTTTCTTCCTCTAGAAACAGATACTTCAGGTGAGCAGGCAACTCCTTCAACTCAACAATAGATTTATGAGACGGCTGATGAGGTTCTCTCCAAGGTTCTGCTTCCTCGAGATTTCCCTCGCGAGGCATTTCTCCTCGCGAAGCTTGAAGAGGCTCTCGCGAGGCATTTGGCAGGCCCTCGCAAAGCATTTCTCTTGAGGCATTTTCTGCACTTCCAGAATTTTCATTACAAAGAGTGATTCCAAACAGTTCTTGAAGATTAGGACTATCAGCTGTCACAAAGACTTGTACTTCAGGCTCTTGGGGTTGCATTTGCTGCTGAGATTCAATTACACTCTTGTCGACGACATCCATGGCATGGCATTGTTCAAGCATGTTTGGCAGGTGGGAAGCGTGCTTCATGTTAAACTCTGCTTGTTCAGAACCAAATTGCAACTTCAGGGTTCCACCTTTCACATCAATTATGGCTCCAGCTGTGGCTAAGAAAGGTCTGCCAAGAATCATTGACTCTGAGTTGTCTTCCATTTCCAACACAACAAAATCCACTGGGTAAGCAAAATTTCCAACTTGGACTGGAACATCTTCAAGAATTCCAGTTGGTTTTCTTAGTGTTCTGTCAGCAAGTTGCAGTGTCATAGAGGTGGGCTTCGGCAAGCCTAGCCGCAGCATCTGACTGGCGGCTTGGGGTAACACACTGACTGAGGAACCTAAATCACAGAGAGCTGTGAAGGTTCTTTTTCCAACCACACAGGGGATACTGAAACTTCCTGGGTCTCCTAACTTTTTGGGCAAGTTGTTTTGGATAACTGCACTGCATTCTTCTGTCAAAGCAAATATCTCAGGATCTTCTATACTTCTTTTATTGGTTATCAGGTCCTTGAAGAATTTGGCATACAGAGGGATGTGCAACACTGCATCAAGGATGGGGATTGTTATTTGCACTTCCTTCATTGTCTCTAGGAACTTGGCATACTGCTTTTCTTCCTTAGTTTTTTCCAATCTTGAAGGGAATGGGATCTTCTGAACTAAAGGCTTCTCAACCCTTGGTACTGCTGCTGGTTCTACTGGTATTACAGGCTCTTGAGGAGGATCCCTCGAGGGGCTTTCCTCTCGAGGCAACTTTTCCTCGCGAGGCAAATTTTCCTCGCGAGGCCTCCTTGGTAGGGCTACATAGGTGACAGTTGGAGGTGTCTTCAGAATGGGTTCAGTGTTTAATCCACTTCTAGTGGTGACAACCTCTACTGCTTCAGTAGTGGTAATTGCACCACATTGCTTAGGGTTCTTCTCTACCTGAGCAGGTAGTTTGTTCTCTGTCTGATTTCCCTGGGTATTGGAGATTCCAGCTGTAAGCTGCTGCATTGTCTTGTAAAATAATTCAGACTGCATCTTCATTGTTTCTTTCATTCCACTGAACATTTCTTTTTGCAAACGCATCATTTCGCTAATTTCAGACTGGCTACTGCTTGAAGAGGCATTTTGCTGGGTTGCTTGGTGAGGATGCTATTGTGGCTGCTGCATATGGCCTTGAAGTCTGAAATTCTGCTGAGATGTTGAGGCATAGTTCTGTGGGGCTGCTTGAGGGTAACTTTGTGGGGCTGCATTCTTGTAGGACAGGTTTGGATGATGTCTCCAGGAGGGGTTGTAGCTCTGAGAAAAGGGACCTTGATTCTGAGTGTAATTCACTTCTGCCACTTGAGATTCACTGGCACTGAAATAGGGACACTCCTGAGGCGAATGACCTTCAATTCCACAAATCTGGCAGGGTGCTGAAACTGAACTTACTGGCACAAGGGCTTTCCATTCTTTTCCAACATAAGCTGAGATATTTGACTGGTCAGGCTATCAAGCTTTGCTTCAAGGGCTTCTGGGCTTCCATGTTGCATAACTATTGGCTGAGGAGGATGCATTGCTCTTTCATTTGTCCAGGAGAAATTGTGTGAAGCCATGCTCTCAATCAATTCAAAAGCTTCATCCAGGGTCTTGTTCATTATACCTCCTCCAGCAGCAGAATCTACAAAGGATCTGGTCTGATCTGTTAGACCCTTATAGAATGTCTGCAGAATTAACCACTATTCTTGGCCATGGTTAGGACACATTCTAATCAGGCCTTGGTACCTCTGCCAGGCATCATATAAACTCTCTCCTTGGCATTGCACAAATCTGGTAATTTTGTCTCTGCAATCGGCTGCTTTGGTGGGGGGAAAGTATTTCTCAAAGAAAGCTTGCACCAGATGTTCCCAAGTGTCCCTAGCATGAGTAGGCAAGGCATGGAACCATAACTTAGCACTACCTGACAGGGAAAAAGGGAATAGCTGCATCCTAATGGCTTCAGGAGGCACACCATTGTGCTTGAGGGTGTTACAGTACTCCAAGAAATTTCTGATATGTTCATGAGGACTCTCCAAGGCAGAACCTTTGAAGGGGCTGTGCTGAACCATACTGATTAGTGCTGGCTTGATCTCCCAGTTGTTTTCCTGGATGGCAGGCATTACAACATCTGTATTTGCCAACTGATCCTTGGGAATCCATAAATCTCTCAACTTTTGGTCACCCATGCTAATAACTGACTGTCTCTCCTCTGGGTCTTCTACGGAGGACACTGATGCTACTCTTCTTCTTGCAAGAAAAGTTCTTTCCGGCTCTGGATCAAAGGGGGCTAAAGGTGAATCTTCAGATGTTTGCATACACGAGCTCTCCAACCTGCACAAAGGAGATCATGTTTCCACTGCACACAAGCACAAACAAGAACTTTATCAAGGGTTAGTGAACTAAATCCCCTAGTAACCGTTCTAGAAACAAGATGAAGAGACTAAGAGTAACAAAGCAAGCAGATTTATCACGGAGGTGAACTACGGGGAAAGAAACACAACCAAGGCTACTATACTTTGAAAAGCAATCAATATTTCATCCCCGGCAACGGCGACAGTTTTGATCGGTTGTGGTTTAGGGGTTTTTTTGTTATCGTCTCCACAGGGATCAAAATCTATTGGTGCTTTTCCTTTCCAGAAGCTTGGCACAACGAAAAGGTGGGTTGGTGCTTTACGGATCTAGGCTAGTTCTTGCGGATCAAGCAACAGAAAATAAAAACGGTGACAGCAAAGGGGAGGCTAAGGAAGATCTCGCGGACAACAAAAGGGAGGCTAAGGAAGAGTGGATCGTCAAACATAACAAAAGCTCAAAACTTCAGCAAGGTGGAGGCTAAGGAAGAATCAACAAACACAAAGCATGAACAACAGCAAAGGGGGGCTAAGGAAGAGTTTTACAAGCAACAAAGTCACAGCACGATTACTATGTTCACACAAACAGAGCGATTCAAAGAGTTATAGAGAGTTTTCACCGAAGGGGTTGGAGAGGATCGAATTAGTTCGTCGCGGCGGCAGCATAGGAAGCAGAGGCGGGAGGCTAAGGGAGATACAGACAAAGTAGAAGCAAGGAAGAAGACAGGGACAGATACGGATCAAGGGCTTCTTCTTTCCTCTCGTTCCTCGCGGATCGTCTTCGCCATGATTCTCCAAAGTTCTTCCTAGTTCTTCGGTTCTTGATCTGGGTGGAGTGGTTGGTTGGGTCTTGGATCTGGTGGATGCGATGGAGTGGTTCTCCTGGATGCGGAGCTCTCTTCTTCTTGGACAAGGAAGCCGCTTTATAGGCGCTGCGGAAGTGGCGAGGGCCGCGGTCGATAGCGTGGTTGGTGGCAAGGCGGGAACTTCCGCCGTCGCTTTTCAGCTTTTTGCCCGGATGCACATGGTCTGCTCCCTACTTTATCACCTTTTTGACTCTTCTGGTTTCTTCTCCTCCAAGTTGATCGATTCCCTCCTTGCTGATTCAAACGCGTGCGCAGCGCAAGTGAGATACGCTCGCAAACTTCTCTTCTGGCTTCGAGAGGTCCTGGCTTCGAGAGGTTCTGGCTTCGAGAGGTGGCACCCTCGCGAGGCATTCATCCTCGCCAAGCGAAACCCTCGCGAGGCCTTTTTACTCGCGAAGCAAAACCCTCGCGAGGCCTTTTTCCTCGCGAAGCGTCAAGTCCTCTGGAGGCGTCTTCTAAGCAACAAATTGAGTTGGAGATGAAGAAATATGTGCCTTGGCGCACTGATCTACAAAGAGTGGATAACTGATGTAAAAAGCATTTAAAACCTTGACTGAACTTCTCAAATATGAGCAGATTTAGGGTTTTGGATGTCGAAAAGATGTGCATAATTCAGAGTGATAAAAAACCTTCAGACCACTTATCCTGAGTCTGGCCTCTGGAACACGATCTAGGAGATGCCATAGCCGAAGTGCCACCAACTCTAGGAGCCCCCACAGCCCGCTCCTCGCCATCCACACGACCAAGGACGTCAAGCCGGCTTAGGGAGGAGCGGCAACGGCGACGCGCCATCAACACAGTCTGGAGATTCAAGACGAAGGACATCTTAAGGATTTCGTTGTAATTTTCATTTTTTAGGTGTTCTGTACTATTCAATGTTTCTTTTAATATCGGGGTCCCTTTCGCAAAAAAAGGAAACAAGTCATCACCACCGCCACGTCGCTCGCCGTAGAGACGCCCGCGCAGTCCACCTTCCACGACCGCCTCCCCTGCGTCCACGAGCTCGAACCCCGGAAGTGACAACAACACACCACGAGGGTCAGACGAGGTAGGCTGGCCCCAGAACCAAACCCACGGTGTTTGTCCTCCTGCGCCCAAAATCGAAGATTTTTAGCACGTGGCAGAGATTTAGTGCGCCTGTTAGAGATGCCCTAAAGGGATGATGACCGGTCGGTAACCTAAGCCGGCAACGATCCGAAGTTCTTCTCAAACTCCGCTCGTCAGAAGTTAGGCTTTTATCTTCATATCCTTCAATGAGTGGAAAGTTTTACTTGTTTTTATTTTCCACTCTCTGCTAGTATCGGACAAGCCCCAACGTTGGACATTAGTAGAGTTATTAGGCGCGACGGGCTCATGCTAAGTCGCATCAGGGAGGCAGAGGGGTCGTCGTCAGCTTGCCTAGACGGACCAACGAAAGTGGCGCGGGCGTCAGCACAGCGGCGCCAAGAACTTCTGTCCCGTCAGTTGGGTCTCCACGCATGCACAATCTTTGCTCCTCCAGTTTTACGTTTGTGTGTAAGGGTGAATGTGAGTGAATTAGGGATTCTAACAAATTTGAGACTGGGAGTCATTTAGATCATCTGTTGAAGCAACACTTTTATTGTTTCACAAAAGCGTGACATGTTTAGGGACTGTGATGATGTAATACCCCACAGTTATAGGTTCCGAAAGGGTAGAAATAAGAAGTTTGCATCTTTGCATTCATGCATGTTTGAAAAGTCTGAATAATTTTCGCGCTTTTATGCAAAAAGGACTTGGACGTCGAACTTTGACAAACGTCGATGATTTGGAAACATGTCACTGACTAGTAGTCAAGTATTGCCGATATAACCTAAGTCGATAATTTCAAAACTCTATTTTACAAAAAGGGGTTACTAAATCTTGAGAGTTAAATCCTTGTTGGAATTACTTCATCAACCTAAGTGATAACAACTTATGGTTTGGATTTTCTCTTGGAAATAATAGAAAAGAATTAAAATACATTTTCTAAAAGACTCAATTCTATATCTTTTCTTTATTCCTAACAACCACAAATTTGTATCTCAATAATTTAAGTCAAACACATAATTATGACAAGATCTTACAACTCATATCATATCAATATTTACATAATTCAAATCCACCTCATAGTTCATTCTTAGAAGTGTCATTGCAAGTGGCATTTTTCCTCAAAAAATCAATAATTATTCAAAATCACATTACAATAACTTTACAACAGAAATAAATTATAGAAAATATGAAATAAAAATCCTAACTAAGTCTTCACTCTATTCTTCTTTAGGATCATCTCTCAAACCTGTAAAAATTAGACAAAAAAGGGCAATAAACTAAAAATAGAGTGGTTAGTACTAGAAATGTTGCCAAACACTTGTGTGCTGGCTGTTTACTTTTGAAGATGGCATAAGCATAGCTCAAAATCATCTTGAGTCAGCTAGCTAGAAACCAAAATTGGAGATCACTGAAAATAAACCTAGGCAATATCACTTCTGATCATGCTCTGATTCTGAGAAGGCAACCAAATGGGGCAAAGGCTATAACCAGCATTTAATCAAATTTCCAATAAGCATACAAAGGCAGCAAGGCGCTGGTTGAGCATGATCAATACTTCAAATTCAAATTTAGGCAACTGGCAGTTTTGCAATCTCCAATTGGATGCCAAATTCAATTTAAAAGCCTCAAAATAAATATGGTATTACATTTACCATTGATTGGTAAATGAACCCAAAAATCCTGAGCCCACTGTTACAAATCATTTTTCAGCCCAATCAAAACTTATCCCAACAGCAAAGCAACCCGAATCCATTAAGTTTACCTCAGCCCTAAGGCAACAGAGGGATTCCAAACAGTTCATAACCACATTGCATAGCAGCAGACGGCAGAAACTTGATAAGATCAAGTGAGGTGGAAGGGTTATCCACTGGAAAATATCCACAGAGGGATGTGAGTTAGTTCATAACCAGAATGAACTCCAGCAGCCGGCTAGAGCCAGGATAAGACTAAGGAGATGAAATATCTTCTTAAAAAACAGTTAAAATAAGTCATCAAGATAAGAACAGGGCCACAGCCCAGCAGCTTACTGAAAGAACAACTATGCCCGAGATGTCGCCTAGAGGGGGGGGGGGGGGGTGAATAGGCGATTAAAACTTTTTCTATTTAGGGCTTGATAATTGCGGAATAAAACTAGGTGTTTAAATTAACAAGCCAACAACCTAAAATTCTAGGTTTACCTAAGTGCACCAACAACCTATGCTAAACAAGGCAAGTAACAAGGTGATAGCAAGATATAGACTTCAAGCACGATGGCTATCACAATGTAAATTTGCATAAGTAAAAGCTCGGGTATAGAAATAACCGAGGCACGCGGAGACGAAGATTTATTCCCGAGTTCCTCCTTGTTAAGGGAGTACGTCTCGTTGGAGGGGTGTGAGCTCGCCACAAAAGGCCTACTCAAGATGCCACAAAGGCCTCACCCTATTCTCCGATGAACCGCACCCAAAGGTTTGGTTCACCTTCCACTATCGGAATCCTTCGGGGCGGATTCCGGAGCCCTTACAACCTTTGGGGCACACACCCACAACTCAATTGGGGGCTCCCAACGTGCCGAAGCTCCACAAGCCGAAGTCTTCGCGGCACCTCCAAACCGTCTAGGGTAGACAATGCACCCAAGAGGCACAAAGCTCTTGGGAACACAATGCACCCAAGAGTAACAAGCTTCCAACCTTCAATCCCACGAATCACCGTGGGGAGCACAACCCGATGCAACAAATGCAAAAGGGGAAGATCACACCAAGTGGTCAAATTCTTCTCCCCAAAATCCAACCGAAGCAACTAATGCTACGGAGGGATTTAGGAGGAAGAACGGAGGAGAAACACCAAGAACTCCCAAATCTAGATCCCACGAGTTCCCCTCACTTAGAGAAGATTTTGTTTGGTGGAAAGATGGATCTAGATCTCCTCTCTTGTTTCCCTAAATTTGGGCAAGAATCATCGGAGGGAGTAGGAGGAATCGAGCTCTCAAAATGTTGGCAATGGAGGAGAGAGAGCTAGGGATGAGATCTACACAGAAATTTGGGGAAGAAACCCTTTTATAGGTGGCTCTAAAATAGAGCCGTTGGGGAAGAAAAGATTGGACAAAGGGAGGAAAAAGAGTGCCAGGCAGCCCGGCCTGGGGCCGGCCAGCACGCCGGCCTGGCCGGCCTGGAAATCAAGCGATGGAAAAAATCAGCGTACGTACAAAGGCTGCCCGGCCTGGCAACCGGCCTTGGGCCGGCCTGGGTATGCAGGTGGGCCGGCAGGCCACCCGAGGCGCCCGGCCTGGAGCCGGCCGCGGCCCAGCCTGGCGCGCGGGAGAGGCCGGCAGCCCACCCGAAGCACCCGGCCTTGGGCCGGCCTCGGCCCGGCCAGGCCGGCTTCCTTTTTTTTTTTCGTTTCCCCTTTTTTTTAAACTGTCTAATAAAAATCCCGAAATAGAAATGCAATATCTCTCGCATACGAACTCCGTTTTCGATAAACTTGGACTCGTTGGAATCATCACAACGAGCACAACAAGAATATGCAGAGAAACATCATAGTCCAAGAATATATTATAAAGATAAATGGGGAAAGGTAAAAGCTCCCATTTGCAAATCGGAAATGCAATAACTTTCACCCACGAACTCCGTTTTCGATAATCTTGGACTTGTTGGAATCGTCACAACGAGCACAACAAGATTATGCAAAGAAACATCATAGTCCAAGAAAATATAATAAAACCAAATGGGGAAAGTTAAAAACTCTTTTTCGTAAACCGAAAATGCCGCATCTTTTGCAAATGAAGTCCGAATGAAATAAAACCAATTTTGTTGGAAAGAGGACGACAAAAGCTACCTTTGAAAATGGCAAACAAGCAATGGAGATTTTGCAAAGAAATGGAAGAGAGAAATCTTCCGCTCGGATAAACCGGCAAAATCTCCAATACCGAAACGCAATAGAAGACGCATATGAGAACCGTTTTCGGTGAACTTGGTTTTGTCATGACGAGCACGACAAGCACCAAGACCACACCACGATTCGAGACAAATAAGAACCAATAAAGATGATTGCATGGATGCAAAGGTTTGTGCTCTCTACGGCGATATGATCACGATATTCGGTCAAGAGCCCCTCTTGATAGTACGGTTACCTATCCTATAATCCGGTCTCTCACTAAACATCATGAGACCGGTAAAATAGAAACCCTATCAAGAACATACCTTTGCCTTGCGCTTAAACCACTTGAGGTCGATGAAGACGATCCTCATCTCCTCAAGACGCACCACCTTCCTCGATTGCGCTTCGGTGAAGATTCACTTGATGCTCCCCATACACCAAGATGGGAGACGCTCTCTTCGGCATATCTTCACTTGGCCTTTATCTTGATGACGAACACCTTGGCCTTGATCAACAAATGATCTTCTTCCCTTAACCTTGACTTCAACATATGGACAACCTACAAATATAGCTCAATGCAAATATTAGTCCATAGAGATTGTCATTAATTACCAAAATCATGCATGGGGGCAACCATGCACTTTCAATCTCCCCCATTTTGGTAATTGATGACAATCCCTTTTAAGAGGGTTTATATAATGAATAAAGCATCTTTGCATGACAAACAAGCAAGAATGCAAAGCGCATTAAAGGCAAATGCAACAAAAGCATAAAACCCAAATTCCCTTAAACCTCTAAACTTCTCCCCCATTAGCATCGATTGCCGAAATGGGAAGAAAAAATTTAGAGAGCCAATATAATATGAGTTCCTCCATAAAAGTGATGACAAACCCTTTTAATGGAAAAATAGAGGAAATCAAATTATATTGAGGATCAAAAGATTGCAAAAAGAAACGAGTTCATTTTAAAACATCTCCACAAAGGAGAAAAGCAATTGAGAAGATCCAAAGCGAGAGTTCTAAATAAAACCGGAGAAGCTCCCCAATTTTCATGCACAATTGAGATGTAACATCCCGAGATTTTCAAATTTTTGAAAAATCAGAAAAATCAAAAACTTTTTGAAAATTATAAATATTTTGTTTTGGAAATCCAAAATCATGCATGCATGCATCATTCTCTTGCTTGATTGCATTTAATTTTTCCAAAAGATGGAATTCTATTTCCACTTTAAACCCTATTTGAGAAAATGTCATATAGGGCATGTTAGGCTCTATATAATAATCTTGGTTTCTATGATTTTATTTGATATTGCCAAAGTGCTATGTTTATAATAAGCTTTCTAAAAAGTATTTTATCAAATTAATTGGAAAAGATTTGATTTTATTTTGACTTTGGAAAAATATCACCTTTTAAAATGCCAAAGGTATTTGGGGTAATTTATTTTGGGTAAAAATAACAAAAATGAGTTTATCATGGTTATACCACATGATACCACTCATATTATTTTTCTGGACTTTATTTGAGTTCAAAATATTTTATAAAAGCCTATTTGATATTTTTAACCTAAAGGTGTCAATTATGCAAATATACCATATTTGATTTTTTTAAAAAAAAATATTAGGGAAAAAGGTTCCAAAGTTTTTAAATGAGTATTTTGAATTTTTCAAAATTATTCAAATTGGTTTGAACCAATTTGAACCTTTATTTCAAAAGTTATTTGAATTTCAGGAAAATAGAATAAGAGAAAGGTTTCAAAAAAAAAATATAGAAAAGCCAGGCCGGCCGAACCAGCTCAGCCGAGCCAGCCCAGTAGAGGCCCATCAACATCCCCGCACCCGCAGCCCAGCAGCAGCCCGTCACTGCCCCGGCCTTTTCTTTTTCTTTCCCTCGCTGACAAGCGGACCCCGCCAGTCAGGCCACGTCATGGATGACGTCATGGCCATCGTCTCTGTCCCCAAATCACGGCCGCGACATGGCAACTCCGGCCGGCGATCAAGGTCATCAATCCAGGCCATTAAGGCCATGATTCGTTCCCCCGTTGCCACCTACTTAAGCCCCTCCCCCTCTGCACTTCTCCCCCTCTAGAACTCGTGCACCACGCCCCCAGGCCGCTGCTTCCCGAGCTCATTTCTCCGCCACGGCCGCCGGCGATCTTCTTCGATTCCGGTGAACTCCGTCGTCCCCGCGCCCTCTCTCCCCCTCCTATCTTCTTATTTTTCTTTTGCTCTTCGTTTTGACATCTCTTTGCCCGGTCCCGTGCCTCAGATCGACGCGGGCATCATCGACCGCGGCCGGCCGCCGCCTCCCCAACTCCGGCGAGGAATTGAAGGAGTTCCAGGACGCGCCGCCATCTCCTGCTTCGCCACTGAGTCCGCCTCGACGTCCTGCATCCCACGGTAGCAAAAGCCCCCTCCTCATCCCTCTGTTTCTGCCGGAACACGGCATGCCGTGCCATCGCGGCCGTCTCGGGTCACCGGAGTAACTCCGGCCGCCCTGCCCCAAAACCCTAGATCCTGGACCGTCAGATCTAGATCTGACGGCCACGTTTTGTTTAAAACCCGAATCGGTATGGGCCAATGAGGAAGCGCCACGTCGGCCTTTCTTTTATCCTTTTTCTCTGTTTTTCTGTTTTTAGGCAGTTTTACACCAAAACTTGAAAAATTCATATCTCTTGAACCACAACTTCAAATCCAGTGATTTTGATGTCTATGGATTCATAAAAATGAGTAGAATTTAATAGTGTAGTTTGTTTTAACTTTCAACACGTGCACAAACTTGTTATTTGCAGATTGGTTAAAATCTTGTTTAGGCTATAAATTGGGTTTTATAAATCCAAATTGAGTGATTCAAATTGCAGAGGCTTTGTGATGAAGTCCTCTGTCCAATAGCATGTTCATCATATTTTATTAAATTGTTTTTTTTATGTAGAAACCTTAGAATTTGTGTGTTTGCCCTTTTTTAGGTGTTTTGGATTTATTCCTAATAAGTAAATTATTTAAAATTGTTTTGTGGCATCGTGCATATAGAACAACCAGAGATCTAAAAGTTATTTTATATTTGTGTTGTGGAATTTGTTGCATAATCATGCATGGCATATTTTATTGCATGGTTGTATTATTGTTAAAGTCAAAATTGTTTTAATTGCATTTTGACTTCTTGCATATTTTGTTGTATGGTTATTTTTTTTGATTGTTTGTATGTTTATTTGGGTGTTCTTATATTTTGTTAGTTTATTCGGAGAGTCACGAAGACTTTGGTGGTTGCTACTCCTGCCACTCCTGTTGCCAAGGCAAGTGGCACACTTGCATACTTTTCGTCCTATTATTTTGATATATGCATGTTGTAGCTTTTACTTAGAAAATTTTGCATGATAGGTTATTAGTATTTCTATGCTATGCTAGACCTGTTAGTAGTTTTCCAAATATTCCTAAGTGTCTAGCACCTACTTGTATAACTTAGTAGAAATAGTGAAAATGCCATGCTATGAGTTTTTCTATAAAAAGTAAAAATTCTACTAAGTTAAAGAACCTCCTGGGTGGAATGGCTTTGCTTTGGTGGTTTATTGTTGAGTGGCTACTCGGGGCCATGTCTATGGTGTTTTTAACCCGAGATTGGCTCACTTGCGGACGGCCACCCAGGGACAAAGAGACCGATGTTACTCCAAGTTTAGTTAGCTTACCGTGCAGCCATAAGTCATATGGGCTCTGGCTTGACTAAGTATGTAGTGTGGAACCGGCCCGGCCTGACAGGTGGTGGTAGAGGTCTGTAGGTGGAGCGCGTCAGGACGGCAGTGGTCGGGAAAACACTTCGGAAAGGTCTCGTCTTCATCTCCTCCTTTCCTTTTCACTTCAAGAAGGGTCAAGGTCAGAATGGGTTGATGAAGTCTTATGGTGAAAGTGCACAACCTCTGCAGAGTGTCAAACTAAGTACTTAGCCGTGTCCCCGGTTACGGACAATTCTGAGTAAGCTGGACAAGGACGTCAACGGAGGATCTCATCATTCTAATTTCTCTAAGTTAAAGGGTGAACAAGGGTAGTTGAGACAATGGTTGTCATACCATACTTGTCTCGTTTAGATGAAAAAGTGTTTTGAAAAGAGATAGGAAAAATTGGCTTTATGCAAATCAGCCTTCAAACTCCACAAGCCAATATATGCATATAGGTTATTAGAGTTTTCCCCTATGAGTCCACAAAGTGTCACTTGCCAGATCCATTTTATGGTTCTGACCCACCCTGTTGAAATATTTTATCAGGATGCTCTGACGATGAGTGAGGTTCGTTTAAGGGTTTCGAGTCTGCAACCAACATGTTTCGCCTGTGGCTGCATGAAGATGATGGAGACTCCATGAAGAATAATGTTTTCCGCTGCTTTACTCTTTCAAGCTAGCTTCGTGCTATGCAAAGTTGTAATCGAATATTTTCCTAAGTCTGGATCCGTTTGTAATATTTGATACATTGTTGTGATATTTCATCGTAAACTGTGTGTGCAAATGAATCGATCCAGGGGTTTGCACTATACACAGGGATCTTGCCTAATTTTAAGTGCAGGTCCGCTACAGATGGTATCAGAGCACTGTGTTACCTGTAGGTTCGAAACCCTAGGATTGGTTAGAAGTAAGAAAGCCCATAGGACTAAAAGTTATTTTCTTTTCGTCCAAAAACTTTTCCTAATATCATCCTTGTAATCATCTTGTCTAAATTGCTTTCTAAGTATCTTCTCTTGTTTTAGATGACCACCCTCATGGAAGCCATCAAGAAAGGACCAGTGATGACCATGACTCTGCAATGTGAGACTGAGTTCCCAAGAGCACTCAAGGATAACATGAAGAGCTTGGGATTTGAAGGAGAAGCTGTATACAAAGGATTTCCTTTCATGGGTGAAGGTCAAGAATACTGGTGGGTGCAACTCCATTTGTACAAAAGCAAAGACGATGACCACAAGACTGAAGGATGCTGCATGTTCACCAACCCAATAATTCACACATCTTTCTTTGAGTCAGCAAGAAGTGCAGCATGGGAGGCCATCGAGTACCTTGGAGCAAGACTTCATTTTAGACTTCACAACACCCAGAAGTACCTTGACGAACTCAAGAAAATCGGTGAAGAACTCGATGCACTAAAGAAGGAGATAGATTAGACCACCATTTCATTAGAATAACAACCCCGATGGTGTATTGACCTACCAACTTGTGGTATGGCAGTACTGCCGCTTTTGGTTTTTCAAAACCTTGGTGTGTTCTTCCTTTCCAAACGACTAGTTCATTTCTATCAAAAAGTTGGTGTTGAACTTTTTATTGATTGTTGTTATTGGTGTTACTTGTTTGTATGGGTAGGAGTATTTCTCATAGATCTGTCTATCTTTTGCTCATCTATGCTAAAACCCCACAGATGCCTCCTCGACGTGATCCCAACAACAACAACAACAACACCGACGCTATGCTTCAACAGATGATAGCGGCACAGACTCAACTGATGACCATGATGGCTCAATTCATGGCAAATCAGAATGCACCGCCACCACCACCTCCACCACCACCGCCACCACCCCCTCCTCAAGTGGACAGGCTTGAAAGATTTCTGAAGCTAAGGCCTAACAAGTTCTCCACTGCTACTGAGCCAATTGTGGCAGATGACTGGCTTCGCTCTGTGCACAAGGACTTGGTGACTTGTGAGTGCACCGATGCTGAGAAAGTAAGGTTCACCGCTCATTTGTTGGAAGGGCCAGCAGCTCAATGGTGGGAAACCTATCAAATCACCCACCCTCTCAATGGCTTGACATGGGAAACTTTCAAGGAAGGTTTTCGTAATGCTCATATCTCATCAGGCATTATGAACTTGAAGAAGGAGGAGTTTCGAAGCCTGAGGCAGGGAAACAGGACACTTAAAGAGTACATGGATGACTTCTATTCTCTGTCCCGTTATGCTCCTGAAGACATTGACACTGATGCCAAGAGGAAGGAAAAATTCCTCAAGGGACTGTGTGACGAGCTGAAAATTCCTTTGACAGTCGCATATGCCCCAAATTATCAGGCCCTCCTAGATCAAGCAATCACACTGGAGGATAACATCAAGAAGGCAGAGGACAGGAAGAGGAAGCACAGTGGTAGCAAGTACAACTCAGAATATGTCCAGAAGAAGCCACATTATCATGGGAGCAATGGAGGGCACAACAACCACAAGCATCATGGTCATGGCCATAATGGTGGAAATGGAAGCTACAAGGGAAATGGACATGCTGGTCATAATCATAACCATGGACAGCATCGCCCAAATCCAGAAAGGAAGAGAGATATCAGCCAAGTGACTTGCTACAAGTGCAAGAACAAGGGCCACTATGCCACAGAGTGCCCAGAAAATAAGGCTGAAGGAGCTGCCAAGCCCAACCCTTTCCAGAAGGGATATGTGAACCATGTCCACCTGGAAGGAGCATACAACGAGCCTGGTAAGTAAAATGGTACCTTTTTAGTCAAGCATTCAGTTTGAAGTTTGACATTTTAAACTGCCAACAAAAATTCTTTTAAGGGTGGTAGCCCACTCCGTTGTCAAAACCCAGAGTTTTCAAACCCATTTCTTCTAGCCCTTCGAATCTCGGGGACGAGATTCCTTTTAAGGGTGGTAGTATGTAACATCCCGAGATTTTCAAATTTTTGAAAAATCAGAAAAATCAAAAACTTTTTGAAAATTATAAATATTTTGTTTTGGAAATCCAAAATCATGCATGCATGCATCATTCTCTTGCTTGATTGCATTTAATTTTTCCAAAAGATGGAATTCTATTTCCACTCTAAACCCTATTTGAGAAAATGTCATATAGGGCATGTTAGGCTCTATATAATAATCTTGGTTTCTATGATTTTATTTGATAGTGCCAAAGTGCTATGTTTAGAATAAGCTTTCTAAAAAGTATTTTATCAAATTAATTGGAAAAGATTTGATTTTATTTTGACTTTGGAAAAATATCACCTTTTAAAATGCCAAAGGTATTTGGGGTAATTTATTTGGGTAAAAATAACAAAAATGAGTTTATCATGGTTATACCACATGATACCACTCATATTATTTTTCTGGACTTTATTTGAGTTCAAAATATTTTATAAAAGCCTATTTGATATTTTTAACCTAAAGGTGTCAATTATGCAAATATACCATATTTGATTTTTTTAAAAAAAATATTAGGGAAAAAGGTTCCAAAGTTTTTAAATGAGTATTTTGAATTTTTCAAAATTATTCAAATTGGTTTGAACCAATTTGAACCTTTATTTCAAAAGTTATTTGAATTTCAGGAAAATAGAATAAGAGAAAGGTTTCAAAAAAAAATATAGAAAAGCCAGGCCGGCCGAACCAGCTCAGCCGAGCCAGCCCAGTAGAGGCCCATCAACATCCCCGCACCCGCAGCCCAGCAGCAGCCCGTCACTGCCCCGGCCTTTTCTTTTTCTTTCCCTCGCTGACAAGCGGACCCCGCCAGTCAGGCCACGTCATGGATGACGTCATGGCCATCGTCTCTGTCCCCAAATCACGGCCGCGACATGGCAACTCCGGCCGGCGATCAAGGTCATCAATCCAGGCCATTAAGGCCATGATTCGTTCCCCCGTTGCCACCTACTTAAGCCCCTCCCCCTCTGCACTTCTCCCCCTCTGGAACTCGTGCACCACGCCCCCAGGCCGCTGCTTCCCGAGCTCATTTCTCCGCCACGGCCGCCGGCGATCTTCTTCGATTCCGGTGAACTCCGTCGTCCCCGCGCCCTCTCTCCCCCTCCTATCTTCTTATTTTTCTTTTGCTCTTCGTTTTGACATCTCTTTGCCCGGTCCCGTGCCTCAGATCGACGCGGGCATCATCGACCGCGGCCGGCCGCCGCCTCCCCCAACTCCGGCGAGGAATTGAAGGAGTTCCAGGACGCGCCGCCATCTCCTGCTTCGCCACTGAGTCCGCCTCGACGTCCTGCATCCCACGGTAGCAAAAGCCCCCTCCTCATCCCTCTGTTTCTGCCGGAACACGGCATGCCGTGCCATCGCGGCCGTCTCGGGTCACCGGAGTAACTCCGGCCGCCCTGCCCCAAAACCCTAGATCCTGGACCGTCAGATCTAGATCTGACGGCCACGTTTTGTTTAAAACCCGAATCGGTATGGGCCAATGAGGAAGCGCCACGTCGGCCTTTCTTTTATCCTTTTTCTCTGTTTTTCTGTTTTTAGGCAGTTTTACACCAAAACTTGAAAAATTCATATCTCTTGAACCACAACTTCAAATCCAGTGATTTTGATGTCTATGGATTCATAAAAATGAGTAGAATTTAATAGTGTAGTTTGTTTTAACTTTCAATACGTGCACAAACTTGTTATTTGCAGATTGGTTAAAATCTTGTTTAGGCTATAAATTGGGTTTTGTAAATCCAAATTGAGTGATTCAAATTGCAGAGGCTTTGTGATGAAGTCCTCTGTCCAATAGCATGTTCATCATATTTTATTAAATTGTTTTTTATGTAGAAACCTTAGAATTTGTGTGTTTGCCCTTTTTTAGGTGTTTTGGATTTATTCCTAATAAGTAAATTATTTAAAATTGTTTTGTGGCATCGTGCATATAGAACAACCAGAGATCTAAAAGTTATTTTATATTTGTGTTGTGGAATTTGTTGCATAATCATGCATGGCATATTTTATTGCATGGTTGTATTATTGTTAAAGTCAAAATTGTTTTAATTGCATTTTGACTTCTTGCATATTTTGTTGTATGGTTATTTTTGTTTGTATGTTTATTTGGGTGTTCTTATATTTTGTTAGTTTATTCGGAGAGTCACGAAGACTTTGGTGGTTGCTACTCCTGCCACTCCTGTTGCCAAGGCAAGTGGCACATTGCATACTTTTCGTCCTATTATTTTTTATATATGCATGTTGTAGCTTTTACTTAGAAAATTTTGCATGATAGGTTATTAGTATTTCTATGCTATGCTAGACCTGTTAGTAGTTTTCCAAATATTCCTAAGTGTCTAGCACCTACTTGTATAACTTAGTAGAAATAGTGAAAATGCCATGCTATGAGTTTTTCTATAAAAAGTAAAAATTCTACTAAGTTAAAGAACCTCCTGGGTGGAATGGCTTTGCTTTGGTGGTTTATTGTTGAGTGGCTACTCGGGGCCATGTCTATGGTGTTTTTAACCCGAGATTGGCTCACTTGCGGACGGCCACCCAGGGACAAAGAGACCGATGTTACTCCAAGTTTAGTTAGCTTACCGTGCAGCCATAAGTCATATGGGCTCTGGCTTGACTAAGTATGTAGTGTGGAACCGGCCCGGCCTGACAGGTGGTGGTAGAGGTCTGTAGGTGGAGCGCGTCAGGACGGCAGTGGTCGGGAAAACACTTCGGAAAGGTCTCGTCTTCATCTCCTCCTTTCCTTTTCACTTCAAGAAGGGTCAAGGTCAGAATGGGTTGATGAAGTCTTATGGTGAAAGTGCACAACCTCTGCAGAGTGTCAAACTAAGTACTTAGCCGTGTCCCCGGTTACGGACAATTCTGAGTAAGCTGGACAAGGACGTCAACGGAGGATCTCATCATTCTAATTTCTCTAAGTTAAATTGAGGGTGAACAAGGGTAGTTGAGACAATGGTTGTCATACCATACTTGTCTCGTTTAGATGAAAAAGTGTTTTGAAAAGAGATAGGAAAAATTGGCTTTATGCAAATCAGCCTTCAAACTCCACAAGCCAATATATGCATATAGGTTATTAGAGTTTTCCCCTATGAGTCCACAAAGTGTCACTTGCCAGATCCATTTTATGGTTCTGACCCACCCTGTTGAAATATTTTATCAGGATGCTCTGACGATGAGTGAGGTTCGTTTAAGGGTTTCGAGTCTGCAACCAACATGTTTCGCCTGTGGCTGCATGAAGATGATGGAGACTCCATGAAGAATAATGTTTTCCGCTGCTTTACTCTTTCAAGCTAGCTTCGTGCTATGCAAAGTTGTAATCGAATATTTTCCTAAGTCTGGATCCGTTTGTAATATTTGATACATTGTTGTGATATTTCATCGTAAACTGTGTGTGCAAATGAATCGATCCAGGGGTTTGCACTATACACAGGGATCTTGCCTAATTTTAAGTGCAGGTCCGCTACAGATGGTATCAGAGCACTGTGTTGCCTGTAGGTTCGAAACCCTAGGATTGGTTAGAAGTAAGAAAGCCCATAGGACTAAAAGTTATTTTCTCTTCGTCCAAAAACTTTTCCTAATATCATCCTTGTAATCATCTTGTCTAAATTGCTTTCTAAGTATCTTCTCTTGTTTTAGATGACCACCCTCATGGAAGCCATCAAGAAAGGACCAGTGATGACCATGACTCTGCAATGTGAGACTGAGTTCCCAAGAGCACTCAAGGATAACATGAAGAGCTTGGGATTTGAAGGAGAAGCTGTATACAAAGGATTTCCTTTCATGGGTGAAGGTCAAGAATACTGGTGGGTGCAACTCCATTTGTACAAAAGCAAAGACGATGACCACAAGACTGAAGGATGCTGCATGTTCACCAACCCAATAATTCACACATCTTTCTTTGATTCAGCAAGAAGTGCAGCATGGGAGGCCATCGAGTACCTTGGAGCAAGACTTCATTTTAGACTTCACAACACCCAGAAGTACCTTGACGAACTCAAGAAAATCGGTGAAGAACTCGATGCACTAAAGAAGGAGATAGATTAGACCACCATTTCATTAGAATAACAACCCCGATGGTGTATTGACCTACCAACTTGTGGTATGGCAGTACTGCCGCTTTTGGTTTTTCAAAACCTTGGTGTGTTCTTCCTTTCCAAACGACTAGTTCATTTCTATCAAAAAGTTGGTGTTGAACTTTTGATTGATTGTTGTTATTGGTGTTACTTGTTTGTTTGGGTAGGAGTATTTCTCATAGATCTGTCTATCTTTTGCTCATCTATGCTAAAACCCCACAGATGCCTCCTCGACGTGATCTCAACAACAACAACAACAACAACAACACCGACGCTATGCTTCAACAGATGATAGCGGCACAGACTCAACTGATGACCATGATGGCTCAATTCATGGCAAATCAGAATGCGCCGCCACCACCACCTCCACCACCGCCACCACCCCCTCCTCAAGTGGACAGGCTTGAAAGATTTCTGAAGCTAAGGCCTAACAAGTTCTCCACTGCTACTGAGCCAATTGTGGCAGATGACTGGCTTCGCTCTGTGCACAAGGACTTGGTGACTTGTGAGTGCACCGATGCTGAGAAAGTAAGGTTCACCGCTCATTTGTTGGAAGGGCCAGCAGCTCAATGGTGGGAAACCTATCAAATCACCCACCCTCTCAATGGCTTGACATGGGAAACTTTCAAGGAAGGTTTTCGTAATGCTCATATCTCATCAGGCATTATGAACTTGAAGAAGGAGGAGTTTCGAAGCCTGAGGCAGGGAAACAGGACACTTAAAGAGTACATGGATGACTTCTATTCTCTGTCCCGTTATGCTCCTGAAGACATTGACACTGATGCCAAGAGGAAGGAAAAATTCCTCAAGGGACTGTGTGACGAGCTGAAAATTCCTTTGACAGTCGCATATGCCCCAAATTATCAGGCCCTCCTAGATCAAGCAATCACACTGGAGGATAACATCAAGAAGGCAGAGGACAGGAAGAGGAAGCACAGTGGTAGCAAGTACAACTCAGAATATGTCCAGAAGAAGCCACATTATCATGGGAGCAATGGAGGGCACAACAACCACAAGCATCATGGTCATGGCCATAATGGTGGAAATGGAAGCTACAAGGGAAATGGACATGCTGGTCATAATCATAACCATGGACAGCATCGCCCAAATCCAGAAAGGAAGAGAGATATCAGCCAAGTGACTTGCTACAAGTGCAAGAACAAGGGCCACTATGCCACAGAGTGCCCAGAAAATAAGGCTGAAGGAGCTGCCAAGCCCAACCCTTTCCAGAAGGGATATGTGAACCATGTCCACCTGGAAGGAGCATACAACGAGCCTGGTAAGTAAAATGGTACCTTTTTAGTCAAGCATTCAGTTTGAAGTTTGACATTTTAAACTGCCAACAAAAATTTCTTTTAAGGGTGGTAGCCCACTCCGTTGTCAAAACCCAGAGTTTTCAAACCCATTTCTTCTAGCCTCTTCGAATCTCGGGGACGAGATTCCTTTTAAGGGTGGTAGTATGTAACATCCCGAGATTTTCAAATTTTTGAAAAATCAGAAAAATCAAAAACTTTTTGAAAATTATAAATATTTTGTTTTGGAAATCCAAAATCATGCATGCATGCATCATTCTCTTGCTTGATTGCATTTAATTTTTCCAAAAGATGGAATTCTATTTCCACTTTAAACCCTATTTGAGAAAATGTCATATAGGGCATGTTAGGCTCTATATAATAATCTTGGTTTCTATGATTTTATTTGATATTGCCAAAGTGCTATGTTTATAATAAGCTTTCTAAAAAGTATTTTATCAAATTAATTGGAAAAGATTTGATTTTATTTTGACTTTGGAAAAATATCACCTTTTAAAATGCCAAAGGTATTTGGGGTAATTTATTTTGGGTAAAAATAACAAAAATGAGTTTATCATGGTTATACCACATGATACCACTCATATTATTTTTCTGGACTTTATTTGAGTTCAAAATATTTTATAAAAGCCTATTTGATATTTTTAACCTAAAGGTGTCAATTATGCAAATATACCATATTTGATTTTTTTTAAAAATATTAGGGAAAAAGGTTCCAAAGTTTTTAAATGAGTATTTTGAATTTTTCAAAATTATTCAAATTGGTTTGAACCAATTTGAACCTTTATTTCAAAAGTTATTTGAATTTCAGGAAAATAGAATAAGAGAAAGGTTTCAAAAAAAAATATAGAAAAGCCAGGCCGGCCGAACCAGCTCAGCCGAGCCAGCCCAGTAGAGGCCCATCAACATCCCCGCACCCGCAGCCCAGCAGCAGCCCGTCACTGCCCCGGCCTTTTCTTTTTCTTTCCCTCGCTGACAAGCGGACCCCGCCAGTCAGGCCACATCATGGATGACGTCATGGCCATCGTCTCTGTTCCCAAATCACGGCCGCGACATGGCAACTCCGGCCGGCGATCAAGGTCATCAATCCAGGCCATTAAGGCCATGATTCGTTCCCCCCGTTGCCACCTACTTAAGCCCCTCCCCCTCTGCACTTCTCCCCCTCTGGAACTCGTGCACCATGCCCCCAGGCCGCTGCTTCCCGAGCTCATTTCTCCGCCACGGCCGCCGGCGATCTTCTTCGATTCCGGTGAACTCCGTCGTCCCCGCGCCCTCTCTCCCCCTCCTATCTTCTTATTTTTCTTGTGCTCTTCGTTTTGACATCTCTTTGCCCGGTCCCGTGCCTCAGATCGACGCGAGCATCATCGACCGCGGCCGGCCGCCGCCTCCCCCAACTCCGGCGAGGAATTGAAGGAGTTCCAGGATGCGCCGCCATCTCCTGCTTCGCCACTGAGTCCGCCTCGACGTCCTGCATCCCACGGTAGCAAAAGCCCCCTCCTCATCCCTCTGTTTCTGTCGGAACACGGCATGCCGTGCCATCGCGGCCGTCTCGGGTCACCGGAGTAACTCTGGCCGCCCTGCCCCAAAACCCTAGATCCTGGACCGTCAGATCTAGATCTGACGGCCACGTTTTGTTTAAAACCCGAATCGGTACGGGCCAATGAGGAAGCGCCACGTCGGCCTTTCTTTTATCCTTTTTCTCTGTTTTTCTGTTTTTAGGCAGTTTTACACCAAAACTTGAAAAATTCATATCTCTTGAACCACAACTTCAAATCCAGTGATTTTGATGTCTATGGATTCATAAAAATGAGTAGAATTTAATAGTGTAGTTTGTTTTAACTTTCAACACGTGCACAAACTTGTTATTTGCAGATTGGTTAAAATCTTGTTTAGGCTATAAATTGGGTTTTATAAATCCAAATTGAGTGATTCAAATTGCAGAGGCTTTGTGATGAAGTCCTCTGTCCAATAGCATGTTCATCATATTTTATTAAATTGTTTTTTTTTGTAGAAACCTTAGAATTTGTGTGTTTGCCCTTTTTTAGGTGTTTTGGATTTATTCCTAATAAGTAAATTATTTAAAATTGTTTTGTGGCATCGTGCATATAGAACAACCAGAGATCTAAAAGTTATTTTATATTTGTGTTGTGGAATTTGTTGCATAATCATGCATGGCATATTTTATTGCATGGTTGTATTATTGTTAAAGTCAAAATTGTTTTAATTGCATTTTGACTTCTTACATATTTTGTTGTATGGTTTTTTTTTGTTTGTTTGTATGTTTATTTGGGTGTTCTTATATTTTGTTAGTTTATTCGGAGAGTCACGAAGACTTTGGTGGTTGCTACTCCTGCCACTCCTGTTGCCAAGGCAAGTGGCACACTTGCATACTTTTCGTCCTATTATTTTTTATATATGCATGTTGTAGCTTTTGCTTAGAAAATTTTGCATGATAGGTTATTAGTATTTCTATGCTATGCTAGACCTGTTAGTAGTTTTCCAAATATTCCTAAGTGTCTAGCACCTACTTGTATAACTTAGTAGAAATAGTGAAAATGCCATGCTATGAGTTTTTCTATAAAAAGTAAAAATTCTACTAAGTTAAAGAACCTCCTGGGTGGAATGGCTTTGCTTTGGTGGTTTATTGTTGAGTGGCTACTCGGGGCCATGTCTATGGTGTTTTTCACCCGAGATTGGCTCACTTGCGGACGGCCACCCAGGGACAAAGAGACCGATGTTATTCCAAGTTTAGTTAGCTTACCGTGCAGCCATAAGTCATATGGGCTCTGGCTTGACTAAGTATGTAGTGTGGAACCGGCCCGGCCTGATAGGTGGTGGTAGAGGTCTGTAGGTGGAGCGCGTCAGGACGGCAGTGGTCGGGAAAACACTTCGGAAAGGTCTCGTCTTCATCTCCTCCTTTCCTTTTCACTTCAAGAAGGCTCAAGGTCAGAATGGGTTGATGAGGTCTTATGGTGAAAGTGCACAACCTCTGCAGAGTGTCAAACTAAGTACTTAGCCGTGTCCCCGGTTACGGACAATTCTGAGTAAGCTGGACAAGGACGTCAACGGAGGATCTCATCATTCTAATTTCTCTAAGTTAAAATATGGAGGGTGAACAAGGGTAGTTGAGACAATGGTTGTCATACCATACTTGTCTCGTTTAGATGAAAAAGTGTTTTGAAAAGAGATAGGAAAAATTGGCTTTATGCAAATCAGCCTTCAAACTCCACAAGCCAATATATGCATATAGGTTATTAGAGTTTTCCCCTATGAGTCCACAAAGTGTCACTTGCCAGATCCATTTTATGGTTCTGACCCACCCTGTTGAAATATTTTATCAGGATGCTCTGACGATGAGTGAGGTTCGTTTAAGGGTTTCGAGTCTGCAACCAACATGTTTCGCCTGTGGCTGCATGAAGATGATGGAGACTCCATGAAGAATAATGTTTTCCGCTGCTTTACTCTTTCAAGCTAGCTTCGTGCTATGCAAAGTTGTAATCGAATATTTTCCTAAGTCTGGATCCGTTTGTAATATTTGATACATTGTTGTGATATTTCATCGTAAACTGTGTGTGCAAATGAATCGATCCAGGGGTTTGCACTATACACAGGGATCTTGCCTAATTTTAAGTGCAGGTCCGCTACAATGTGAGGACTCGCAGTTCTATCCGGCGACCCAAAGGTAGGTCTTCAATCCCTCAATCCTTCAGACTGCCGGGACCCGGGTCAGGGGGTAGGTCGCAATGACCATCCCCTCATGGAACGAGGTCATCCTCGTTGTTGAGGCATCCCATACTAATATGAGCAAACTATATGACTACGCCCGTTCCCATATGTGGGTAGATGTGGTCGCACAGATTATTGGCTGGTCGACATAAGTACTAGGACACAATGTGCAACTTTTGATAAACATCACCATTTCTCCACTTCAACACCGACCATTCGGCATGTCATAATCAACTAGGTACTTTAAAAAGGAGTTTGGAATAAACCATATTTTTCCCATCCTATAATTTTTTATACCTACTCTATACTTCTACATAGGGTGGTAAAAATAGTTTTCCTGCCTTTAAATAAAAGGGTTTTCAAAATCATTGATATTATTGACCAATTCTGATGATCAAGGTAAAATAAGTATAATTGCAAGCTCAGTGAAGTAGCTTGCCTTGCTCAACAAAGTGCTCGGGCTCCTGCTGCTCGAAATACTCCCCTTCCTCGTAGATTCCGGCAATGTTCTTGTCTAATCGATAAACAAATAATAAAAGCAAACAATCACTAAGACTAAACAAGCAAACATCACATCACAATCATCGTAAACATCACAATTTGCTACTGCACACACAAGGTAACACAATTTGAATTCAATTTAATTCAATTAGGCATTATTTAACTATGTCACAAATAAGGCAGAAACTAGGGTTTTATGTTTATCTCATATCTCGTGTTCTGTTGGTCACAAAAATGTGAACTAAAATTCTACAGATAGCTACTGATGTATAGAAGACAACCCAATTGGATTTAATTCAATTTGAGGTATTAAACTCCCTGTATAAATGTTCTAATCCAGTAAGTCAATAATATAGTTTTTGCTATTACTCCCTGTAATTGTCTTCAAAATTAAGCCCTTTTAGGGGTGACTAGTATGGCTTAAATGTGAGCTAACAAAATTGGTTTGACCTTATTTGAGTTAACAGAGTATCAGAAACAAACAAGTTTAGGTTCTGTACTTTCTGTGGCATTTCAATTATTTTTATTTATTAATTAATCTAAATGGGGTGAAACCACTTTAGTGAGCTAGACATTTTCATAAGCTTTCCAGAACATTTTCATTTTCTATATTTAGATTCTTAGATCTTGAGATATTGATTTTTAAAGTTCTAACCAAATTTCTAACACAAAGTTTCACCTTAATAGGTTTAACAACTAGCACATTTGTCATTTTTATTTTGAATCAGGGAATTATCCAACAAGATCATGGCCTGCATCTATGTGATGATGGCATGTTGTACTAGCTAATAAATTTTAGTTTGTCATTTTAGGCCTCTGGTTAAATAGGAATTTGTATGGGATGTTAGCTATCTTTGTCATTTCATGTGCTGAACTAACTGATTAGCTAACTTCCTTAATTTAAATCTTTTACACAGATTTTATTCTGGGGGTCTCAATACTTGTTCATGACAGTACACCACTTATAATAACATGTCATGCCAAGAAATACTGCTAAATAAATATAGGGGAATTAATATTAACAGGTAAAGACAGAACCGAATTTCTGTTTCAGAAGCTTTTCTGAAACAGACTGAACATAGCAACTTTGCCTAATTATTAGAGGATGCTAAGCTGTAACTTTTGGAAATCTAGAAGCTGCATCTGAATCTATGGAACTAGATCTTTTCAACCATGCAAATATTATAAATTTTGGTGTAGTAGATTTTTCATAACTTGTTTGCAAAGTTAGCTAATCTAATTTGTTTCTCTGGACTTAGCCGTTTTCAGAAAATCGAACCGATACGCTGCCGTTGGATCTAGATCCAACGGCCTGTGATGACCGCGTCCGCGGTGACCTAAAAACGGCGGCGACGGAGGGGTAGACGACGGAGGTGAGCTCGGGGCGGCTCACCTAGGGCTTCCCGGGGCGGTAGAAAGGGTGCGGGCGGCGGCGGAGGCTCGACGGAGGCGACGGGCGGAGTTGCGCGGCTCGGGGACGTCTCGGTTGGCGGCGGGGAGTGGCTCGTCGGTCACGGGCTGCAGCTGCTCCGGCGGGCTCCTCGCAGCAACCTGGACAGGGGACACGGCCGCGGGTGAGATGCTGGCTCGGGGGAGGGTCAGAGAGGGGAGAGAGAGCTGGAAGGAAGAGGCCAGCGTGGCCGCGTGGTCGTCGTCGACCTCGGCAGTTGCCAAGCGTGGCGAGCTCGGCCTCCACGGACAAGGGCGAAGGCAGCGATGCTCCCGCCCTCCTGGCGGGGGCAGAGGGGTGGTGGAGAGTGAGGGAGTGAGTGAGAGGGGAGAGTGTGGGGCGGGGTGCGATGGAGGGCTCGGGGTGCCCGTTTTATAGCCGGCGTCGGGTGCACGGTGGACCGGGAGCTGAGAGCGAGCTAGGGTTAGAGAGAGAGCATCATTCATGGCTAGATGGTGTGGCAACGGTCTCCGGTGCGACTAGGGTTTAGTGGGAGCGAGGGGAGCGCGCTAGGGCTGAGCTGGAGTTCGGGGTGGCGCGGGTCCAGTGCGCAGGCAGGGTGTTCGACGGTGGGTACGGGCAGGTGCGGCACTGGTCCATGGCGACGCGAGGGTGGGGTGAGCCATGTCATCCATCCTCGCCCTCCAGTGCAGTGGCGGGTGCTAGGGTTTAGTGTGCTGCCGGGAACATCGAGATGAACACGGCATGGCGAGCACGGTGAGGCGAGCATGCGTGCGTCCTCCAGAGGGAACCGGGGTGGTCGGGCTCGTGTCTGTGAGAGAGAGGAGGGACAGTGGCACGTGCTGGCGCGAGCGAGAGGGCTGGCGAGCAGAGCAACGTCTGCGGCGATGGGTGGCTAGGGTTTCGGTATGGAGGAGTACTGGGCAAGGGAGAGGGAGCTCGGGGTGCTCCGACTCGCTAGGGGGGCCTGGTCTAGCTGCAGAAGAGGGGGGTGACACTCGCCAGTTGAGAGGGAGAGAGAGAGAGAGAGAGTGTAGATGTGGGAGAGCCACACGGCTGCCATGCTCCTCCATGGACTTGGCCGGCCCTGCTGGGAGGATGGGGTGGCAAGTGGGTGCACAGTGGGGAGGGTAGGCAGGTGGGGTAAAAGGGTTCGAGTCCCCTGGCTCCTACCACGATTTTTGCACCGGTTTTGGAAAGGGCAGAATCATGCCCCAAAGGTGTTTGATGAAATGGTCAAATGAAAATTTAATTTAAATTTTGGATCTTCACTTCCCCACTTGGCTTCATATGCATAAATAGATATTTTTAGTGCCATGATATATTTTATTGGGTAAGTGCTTCATGGCACATTTGGTGTTTTTCAATGATAAAGAAAGAATTTTAGGATTTTAAATTTAGGTTTTTGAAAATATATTTTGAAGAGGGAAAAGGTATAAGAGAAGAGTGGAGGTGGGCATCATGTCACCCTACTAAAGTTTGTTTTGAAGACAGTATTAATTTCCCATTTTTGAGGAATTTGTGTGCTGCACTTGTCACATGATTTTATGTGTGGGGTTTTTATTTTGTCACTTCACCTTTTGTTGGTATTATTAATTAGCAAACACACATCATCCACAAAACACAGCAATCACACATAAATAATAAAAGTTTTGTTGGCCCTCATTTTTGGAATTAATAATACTTATATTAATTCTGGGATGTTACATCTCCGGCCCCAAGTTTTCTCTCCGTTCTTTGCATCTGTGTGGTGCGCCTCTGGATAGGGGTCTGGAGCTACCCTGGAGGGTGCCCGGAGTCTCCGGCCTGGCCGGAGTCTCCGGCCCCAAGGACCGGAATCTCCGGCCTCCCCGATGACCCAGCAGGCCGGAGTCTCCGGTCACTTACTCCGGAGTCTCCGGCCTGGACAGGCTCCAACGGCTAGTTTTTGGGGAGGCTATAAAAAGCCTCCTCCCCCCCCCCCAAAACCTGGTTACACACCTTGCTCACTTGTTCTTGCTCTTTCCCTTTGCTCTAATCCTTGTGAGCTTGATTCCTCTCTTCCCCTCCAATGATTCTTGCCCAAATTTAGGGTTTCAAGAGAGGAGATCTAGATCTACCATTCCACCAATCAAATTCTTCTCTAAGTGAGGGGAACCTTGTGGATCTAGATTTGGGGTTGCTTTGTGTTCATCCCCTTTGTTCCTCCTCTCTTATTCCCTCCATAGCATTAGTTGCTTTGGTTGGAATTTGGGAGTGAAGGATTTGAGCACTTTGTGTGCTCTTGCCTTTTTGCATTTGTTGCATCGGGTTGCTCTCTCCACGGTGATACATGAAGTTGAAGGTTGAGAAGCTTGTTACTCTTGGGTGCATTGTGTTCCAAGAGCTTGTTGCCTCTTGGGTGCATCGTGTACCCTAGACGGTTGGAGGTGCCGCGAAGACTTCGAGTTGTGAAGCTTCGGCACGAGTTTGGGAGCCCCCAATTGAGTTGTGGGTGTGTGCCCCAAGAGAAATTGTAAAGGGCTCCGGAATCCGCCCCGAAGGATTCCGATAGTGGAAGGTGAACCAATCCCTTGGGTGAGGTTCATCGGAGAATAGGGTGAGGCCTTTGTGGCATCTTGAGTAGGCCTTTTGTGGCGAGCTCACACCCCTCCAACGAGACGTACTCCCTTAACAAGAAGGAACTCGGGAATACATCCTCATCTCTGCGTGCCTCGGTTATTTCTATACCCGAGCTTTACTTATGCATTTTACATTGTGATAGCCTTCGTGCTTGAAGTTCATATCTTGCTATCTCCTTGTTGCTTGAATTGCTTAGCATAAGTTGTTGGTGCACATAGGTGAGCCTAGTAATTAGGTTGTTGGCTTGTTAATTTAAACACATAGTTTTATTCCGCAATTATCAAGCCCTAATTAGAAAAAGTTTTAATCGCCTATTCACCCCCCCCTCTAGGCGACATCTCGGGCATAGTTGTTCTTTCAACGCCCCCCGCTCCGATGAGCGCGCGAGTAGCGGCGTCGATCGCCACGACGTTAAGCTCGCAACTCGACAGTCGAATGTCGTCCGCCGAGCAGGTCAGCATCCACATTGGCCTCAAGTGCTCCTACAATGGCGCCACGCTCTGCCGCACCATCTACCCCGTGAGGCCCTTCTGCTTTAGGAAGGGCTCGATCTGCTGAAGCGTGTCGTCGCGCTCCTTGCGCACCTGCTGCAGCTCCGCCAGTGCCAGGTTGCACTCCTCCCGCAGGGCGCCAGCCTCCTCGCGAGCGGAGTTGCGCTCCCGGCGAAGCCGCTGGGCCTCCTGCTTCGCGAGGTCTAGCTCCTTCTTCAGCCCGCGGACCTTGTCCGCATGGCGCGCCTCCTACACCCAGATCTTCTGATTGTAGGCCTCGCGCTCCTGGGCATGGAAGTCCTTGGCCTTCTGGGCGAACTCCTCATCCATGGCGAACCCGTGGAACATCCAACACCTCCGCATGTTCTACCCGTGACCTCACGAAGAACTCAACCCCACGTCGGGTCCTCCTCTGTGCCGTCTCTTGACCGCACGAGCTCCACCCCGCGCCGACCATGACGACATCATCCCAGAGGCCTTGTCGCCATTGTGAATCCCAGAGGCCTTGTCGCCATTGTGAATCCCAGAGGCCTTGTCACCATGAGAGCCCCGTGCCGGCCACGGTGGCATTTTGCTGGCATAGCCCTACAAGCAACTTTGGGCGTCAAGACAAGGATCAACGTGAAGAAAATAAAGGAAGGTCGCGGGCTTCTTCGTGCGGACCTTACGGGCTGATGAACAGCCACGTCCTCTTCCTCGCCCCGATCCATGGGGTTGTACCACTGGGGTTGGAGGACCCCGCCACCACCGCCTCCTCCGAGCGGTGCCTCCGCGAGGATGTCGCCTCGCCGTCATTGCCACTGTCGGCCCCTCCATGTACCTCGTCAGAGTACACGGCGCGCCTCCTCAGCCGCGCCTCCAGAGGCACCATCCCCTCCTCGGCGTCGGAATCCTGGAGCGGGCCGTAGGCGACAAGCGGCCATCAAGAATGACCACCTCTCGGGCGGTCCCCGCCTGGGACATCTCTTCCTCAGCACCGGCATCCCCGGCCGTCTTGTCTGCCTCCACGCCCACCAGGCCTGACGGCAGAAGAATTGGACGCGTGGCGTGAAGGGGCCTGACAGCCTTTAGGCCCCCTGCCTCTTCACCTCCGCCGTCTCGTCTTTGTCGCCCGGACTCCACCTCCTCGACTCCTACGACGGACGCATTCGAGGAACGGGCCTGGGGGCTACTGTCGGGACTGTGGGAACCAGGGTTCCCTGTCCCAGCTGTCAGCGGCACCAGCCGCACCACGTCATCACGAGATAAGGCGCGCACTACTGGCACGCGCCTCGCGAGGAACGCCGCTCCCTCGCGGGATCAAGACCAAGGGGCCTCGCCAAGTGCGCCTCGCGAGGTCCCCCGATGAAGACCCCTCCGTATCTGCTCCACGGGGTGGAGGGGGGGTGGGGGGAGATGACGCCGAAAGGACACAACAGAGCTATGTACGGGGCGGTCTGTCCATTTTGATGATTAAAGACTGAGACGGTACAAGACTGGACGAAGGACGGGAGGACCCTTCCCTCTTTGGTGCTTAAAGCTCCCATCAAGGGACCCGTTCTGGAGGACGTTGTCAGCAAGCCACGCACCCTCTTTTGTCTTATCATGACCAATTGTGGTTGCCCTTCCCGCCTAGCGGAAGAGGCCCGGGTCACTATAAAAGGCAGTCCACTGCCTTCGTTGTTGGAGGACATTCCGACCACCTCCACAAGCAATACAACCAGACAAGCAGGAGTAGGGTGTTACATGTCAACGGTGGACTGAACCTGGGTAAACCTCGCGCGCGCGTGTGTGTGTGTCCCTCGCTTTGCTCGCTCCGACCCTCGCAGAGATCTCATCGGTAGACTAGCTCTCAACCCCGTGGAAGAACATAGG
Organism: Puccinellia tenuiflora; assembly: GCA_012064385.1. NCBI lineage: Eukaryota > Viridiplantae > Streptophyta > Magnoliopsida > Poales > Poaceae > Puccinellia > Puccinellia tenuiflora. The sequence continues at coordinate 527,678 of QRDG01000098.1, read as the reverse complement.
TCCATCGGAACCACAAATCCGACAGATACAAAGAACTCACAAGGAGTGACAAGACACACTGCATAACCATACTACACGATAACTTCTCTACTCATGATACGACTCACATGACTAAGAAAATGAAAGATAAAAGATAAAGATACCGGGGAACTCCCCCAAGCTTGGAACAAGCCAAGGGAGTGTCGTTACCTGCTCAAACTCATGGTGAAGATTCCCAACTCTATCACTTGTCACCAAACTTCCACGGGAGGCGCTTCCCATCGACGAAAGACAAACGAGTCTCCTCTGACCTGAAACTTGCAGCAGAGCTGATATGCTTAAATCTAAGTTCATACTGACACATATGATTGTGAATATCATAGATCTGTGCTTGCAGATTAGGGGTCTCAGTCTCCAATCGAAAGATATTCTCCTTTAATTCTTCGGTCACTTGATTGTGAAGAGTAATAAGCTCAACAATGATGCGGTGATTGGCGCTCACTCCACGCTCGATCATCTTCTTGTACCTGAAAACCTCCTGCTCAACCTCCTCTAACCTTGTCTTCTCGTCTCCCTCCTTCTTAGGGCCTTTAAGATCTTGCTTATGAAGCACGCCATCCTTGAGCTGGAGAACTTGAGGATGCATCTTGACCTCAGCTAAGTAGGGTGTCGTGGGGTTGTCACGACAAGTACTTCCTCTGGGAAGCTTAGTTGTGGGGCCATTGGTGATCGAAGTACGTGGGAACGGTTAATCTCGCTGGGGAATAAGGATTTACCCAGGTTCGGCCCCTCTGATTAGAGGTAATGTAACACCCTGGATTTTGGCCCCTTTTGCAACTTTTCCAAAAAGCCTTATTTTATTTATTTAAAATGCGTTTGGCTTTAAACCTCAGGAAAATGATTTAAATCTTGAAACTTCTGATCTGTTGAAACCATGTGGGATCTTGTACTCCTTATTTCCCCTCCCCTTGGCACTGGTGTTTATAATTTTGACCTTGGTCAAGATTTAATTTGGGAGAATTCTTTTCCCTTTTTGGGAATTCACTTTTATTTGGCCTTGCAAAGGAACCCCTAGTTTTATGTCCCCAAAAATTCTACAAAAATTAGGGAACCTTCCCTAATGGATGTAGATCACTTTTCCAAGAAAATATGGTGCCACCCCTTAGGAAAATTCCCCTACATAATTCTTTTTGTGTGCTGCCCTTTTCTCAAAACCTTTTAGAATCTAACCAAATAATTTTTTCCTGGATGAAACCAAGGCATGGATAGGCTCTCCTTTACCCCTCCTACCTCAGGAAAAAAGGGGGAGATCCATCTAACATCATATACCCCTCCAAACAGTAAACCCTAGTTTTGGCCAGTTCTGTTTTTTGAAAGTTTTGGTCGGACCAACTTTGGATTTTGCAAAAAGTTTGTTCAGCAATCTTGTAGCTCTTGAAATTTGGCGCAGAGTGACGCGAGCAGCTTTCCATTTGGATCACGGAGGAGGGAGATCGACGTCGATGCCGACTTCGGCATGCACTGGACGTGCCAAGTCCGGCATGGGCATGGCCGTAGTGGCAACCGCCCGATTTTGGTCGCCGGCGTCCTGTTTCCCTGCATGCAACAGCATGCCTCCCGCACCCCTCACTTCCCTCTCCACCTCCCAGCACCCACGCGTCGCCGGCGGAGCAACTGGACGGCGGCCGCGTTGACGTGCCCGTCGCTAGCCGACGCACCGACCACACCCTGTGCCGCCGGGACCCCCTCGTCAGCCCCTCCGCCGCCGCACGGACCGGTCCGTCGCCGAGGTTTAACCGCCGTGCTTCTCCTGTGCCACCGCTCCGTCAACGCTCCGCCACCGTCGCCACCATACAAGCCCGACACCTCGCCGCGGCATTAACCACGGCCACCGCGCGGACGCCCTATAAGAAGCCCCCCCGAGGCACCACCGAGCACCGCACCACCACTCCCGCACCACTCAGCACCCACTGCCCCAGCCTCGAGTCCGACGAGCTGCAACCTCGCCGGAATCACATGTAACAGCCCAGATTTGGTACCCTAAAATATGGGCCAAATTTTCACTTTTTGCCTTGCATTGCATCATGGCATATTTATTTAAATTTCTTAAGTTGAATAAAGCAACACATGGAAAATTAAAACACAGGAAGCAAACCCTTCCCAAATTCCAAACCAAATGCAATTGCTCAATTTGACAAAACAAAATATTCTTGAGCTTACATATTTGTCCAGGAAGTTCCAAGAATGCAATTCATAATGATTTGGGCAAGGTCAAATTTCACCAAACAATTACATAAATTGGGACTTCAAATTTGAGTTAAACCAATCCCTATTTTTGAATCCAAGTCAAACCTTTCCAAAAATTCAAACTAAAATCATGGGGAGCTTCAATATTATTGTGAGAGCCTCTATGAATATTTTCACTATTTTTGGAAATATATAAATGTTCCAATTAAATACATTTTGGAAATTATCAAAAATGACTATTACTAAACCCTATGAACAAATGTGGTGCAAACATTTTATTTTACCTCACCAATTTTTGTGGAGAACCTAGAGGTCAAATGGAGCCTATATGAATTTTTGCACATTTTTAAAAATGTGTTGATGCCCCAATTAAATAGAAAAGCTGCTGGTTTCAATTAAAAGGAAAAGAAAACAGAAAAGAAGAAAAGGTCCCAGGGGGTTTTCCAGAAAATGACCATCGTCCCTGTCGCTTACAGTGTCTTCACTGGCGCCATGCCGCCGTGGCTGAGCTGCCCTCACTCGCTGCCGGCCCCCCTCCCCCCTGGTCGATAAGTGGACGTCCCCGAGCCCCCTGCTGCTCTCCCTGCTCCCCTGCTCTCTCCTCCCCACGAACCCTAACCCTAGCTCTTGCTCTGTCCGCCGCCGCCGCTCGCCTTTGCCGTCGCGCCGCCGATGACTCCGGCCGCCCGAGCTCGCGCCGACACCGCCACCAGACGCGCCGTGGTCCCCTTGTCCTCCCCGTGAGAGGAATCGACCCGGGAGGGCCGGAATCCCCGCCGGCGACCGCGTCTTCCCCGCGGCCGACCGAGACGCCGAGCACCATTCCGTCGCCGCCGTCCCTCCTCCGACCTCACCGGCCACGCCATCGCACTCGTGGTGAGCAGGCGCACCTCCCCGACCCCTTAGCCCTCCCCCTCTCCCTCTCCCTACTGCTGTTGACGTGCTCCGCCGTCCGCCGCCGCTCCGGTGACCGCCGTGGTCGCCTCCGACGACCATTTGGCGCGTTCCGCCGCTCCCCGTGCTCCCCTTCATCTTCTCTAGCTGCTAGCGAAAGTGCCCGCGTCCAATTTCATTCGGAAACGACGAATTTGAGATCAACAGACCCGCAGCCCCCTGATGATGTCATGATGACGTCATATGTTCTTCAATTTTGAATTTTTAGAAATTTAACAGAAACTTGTAAATGCAATATCAATTCAAATAATTATCCAAAAATTGAAAATAAGGTATCAGAAAGTTTATAATTTCATAACCTATCCAAATATGAAACTCCCACATGCAAATGAATTTTTGAATTTGAAATTTAAATGTGAAAATGCAAATCATCTGTGAGTTATTCAAATTTTTGGAAATTAATATCTAGAGTTTTACAATTCATAAAAATACAAATAGTATGTCAAAATGCTCAGCAAGAAAATGTCTATCTGTTAGTGCCATTGGTTAAATTATTTGGCCAAACTAAATTTCCTTTATTTAATAAAAACAGAAATGGCAGAATAATTGTTGAATTTGGAAAATCCATAACTTGAGTTTTAATCATCCAAAAATTAAGTTTAAGCTCTCAAAATGTTCAGTAAGCAACCCACTACAAGTTTATGTCTTTTTAGAGAGTTGTAGATTTAATTTTAGTGCTGTTTACCAAAAAATTACTAAAATGGCAGATTTAAATCAAATATTGGAAATGTCATAACTTGTTAAATATTAACTCAAAAATTCCAAATGATATATCAACTTGATCAGCAACTCAAATGCTATCTACCTATGTTAATATCACAGCATGCAAATAACTTTTACTTTGATGTCATTTTCGAATTGGTTAAAATGATTTAAATCGCATAACCGTTTAAATCACCATTTCTTCACCGTTAATCGGAAAAATGCAAACAAGGTACCAAAATGATCAGTAGGTTAATACCTATCTAATAATGTCATTTTCATGCATTTAGGACCCATATTTCAGTACTGGACGTTTTGATAAATAACGCAAATCACTAAGTTAAAGATGGAGTTTTGACCCGTTAATTGCAATATTTATTTTAGGGGTTCCATTTAACTTGTGGGACATGCCCAAATACTTTTCAATGCATAATATGACCATCTCATCATGATTGTGCATTGCACCTATTATTTCGTGTTATTTATTTTTCTCTTCCTGTATTGTTTGTGTTTCGGTAGATTCAGGAGTCGAGGTTCCACCACAATACCTCGACAACCAGCGCGACCATCGTTATCAACAAGGCTAGAGCTAACCTAACCTTCTTGGCATCTAGCATCCTATTGTTTTACAAACTTATTTTATCCACCAGAATATTGCATGCGATTCAAATGTCTCTTTTGATCAAGATGTAGAGTATCCTATGAATGCATGTTTATCCCCTGAACCATCACATGCTTCCCCTCCTATAAACCCTAGGTTTGATGTGTTGGCCGGAGACAAAGATATATTTGTTGTTATATATGCTTAGCTATGCTTAGCCATGCTAGTCAAATAATATATGTTGTCCGGTGATTTAAATCCATTATTATGAATGGTGGAGGAATGGTCGGATATGATGGTTACTTGTGGTGGATAATTAATTTGCTAAAAGGCTTGGATGAGTTGCCATCGGGGATGGTGTTTTGCCTCATTCCTGCCGCCTAGGCTGAGAGTGCTTTTAGCTAGAACCAAGAAACGAGCGTGCTGCCATTGGTGGGTGTATGGGCGCCTCACTAACTGAATAACTTGTGCGGGCGTATCCAAGGGTCCTCCAGTTTGCTATTTCCATTTGCCGTGTGTGTGAGCGGAAAAAGAAATGATGAGGATGGTGGTGTTTAGGATGTGGCGATGGGGCAGGGGCTGAGGCTGGGTAAACTTGCCCGGTGGCCACAGATGACTCTTGGATAGTCTCACGCGAGGTAAAGGTTTAACCGCGCCTGCTTGCCGGCCTTCCCCGGAAGAGGGCCAACTAGGTGAGCCGGACGGTACCAATGGGTAAATTAGTACACCCCTGCAGGGTAAATCTTTTCGAAAAGCCGTGTCCGCGGTTATGGACGAACTCTTGGGAAAGGCAGATTAGCTCATAGATAACATCAACCTAATTGATATGGCAGCTAGAGGTTGCATTTCAAAGTGTGATAAAAGGTTCATTTCCTCGAGGGTGATTCGAGGGAGTGCCTTGGTGGAGACGAGTGATGTTTTGGCTACAAGTAGGTTCGACGAGAACCGAAGATTAAAGTTTACTCTCTTATCCCCTTTATGAAAATTATTCTGAATAGACGATGCAGTGGGTCTTGTTATGTCTTTTAAAATGGAAAACTAGCTTTATGCAAAACCAGCTACATTATACAGCATTAGAGCCTCCGTCAGCATCGGGCCTATATCGCCCTACTAATTCTTGCGAGTACGTCGTACTCAGCCTTGCTTTGTTGATTATTATTTGTTTCAGAGGAGGACGCCACCGAACTGGAAGGTGGGTTCTACATTGACTTCGACGAGTAGTCTGGGGTTCCCAGGTGGCAGCTTGGGACGTCATGGAACAGGCTGGCACGGGATGTTTATCTGTAGGCCTCTTAGGCCATAATTTGGATCTTGTTGTTTAGACAACTATAATTTGCTTCCGCTTGTTGTAATGATGGGTCAGTGACCTCTGATGTGTCATTTGCTATCTTTCTCAATTATATGAGTTGAACTATGATATCTTTGTGTCGTAGAGTCTATGATGTGCCAGTTCGTTCCACAAGTCTCGGTCTCTTTACTATACATGGAAGCGATGTCTGAGCTTATGGCATGATTGAGGTGTTGTGTGCCGATGATCCATTCCGAGCACACCTGCCAAGGAGTATTGGCCTGGGATTGGTAAACCCAGTAACCCTCAATTGTGTAGCATGACCGGTTACACAACGTTCCACTGTATAGTTCTGGGGTCGGGGCGCTACAAACTGGTATCAGAGCAGTACTGCCTGTAGGAAACCCGTTCTATTGGTCGAAGTTGGGTCTAGAGTTGGTAAAAATTATTATTTATGAAATAAAATGAGTTGTGAAAACCATCTTAGGATTCTTTTTACTCCTTACCCAATTCGCTCCATCTCTGAGTTATCTTACCTCTATTTGATTTAACGATGCTTCTGATCGTCGGCAAAGTCAAATCTTTTAGGATCACCGGGTTGGGTTCTACCTTTAGTCACTGGTTAACTTTGCTCGTCTACCAATTCTAAAGCCCGAAGAAAGGAAATGTTGCGGATCATCAAGAAATTCCCTTGCTCTAGCCCAAGATCTTAAACCGAAGGTCCCGGATTGTGCTAGGGCTCAGGTGTAATGATTTATGAGGGTTGTCACCCATGTGAGCAATATACTATTCGTGAGTCCCCAGTGCATGAAGCTGATCTTTACCTAAGATCTTTTCGTCGAATCCTGATATTAGTGGTCAAACCCTACATCATGTTCGCAAAATTTGAAGTTAGTCTCACACTCGAGGTTGCCCGCCGTAATTGACCTGCTCAGCAATGCTCTTCTCTGTCACTAGCCGTACCTGGACTTTCTGTCATGAAACCATCTAGATCAAGATAAGAGTGCTCATCGCGAGTTTCCCAGCTATCTTTGTGATTCCTCCGGTAACACCGATTCCTGAAACCCTTTCGGCACTAGTTGTCGGAAGAGTGCTAACAAAGGTTTCTGCAATATTGTGGTTTCCTTGATTTGTTTTGTGCCATCTCAAATCTCTATATCAGGAAGAAGTCTAATGATCTATCCTAAGTGACTAGTTATGGTTACTAACTGTGTCCTTGTTCATATCTCCAGAATGGCTCCTACCCGTCGTGGTGAACAAAGCAATCCTGATCCACCACCGCCACCCACTATGGCGGAGGTTCTAATGATCATTGAAGAGGGCCGCGTGCGCAATGAGAATCTGCTCGCGCAGTTGGTGCAGCAGGGTGCACGCAGGAACACTGAATGCAACACCCTCACTGGATTCCTGAAGTCCCAGCCTCCCACTTTCTCTTATGCTAAAGAGCCCCTGGATGCTGATGACTGGCTTCGTGCTCTCGAGCGCAAGTTCACTGCCTTGCATGTTCCAGTGGCGGAACAAGTGAACTTCGCCACCTACCTGCTGACTGGAGCCGCAGGGTCCTGGTGGTAAAGCCATGTGTCCATGGTTGCTGCAGGCCATACCTTCACCTGGACTGAATTCCGCACTGCCTTCCGTGCGGCTTACATTCCCAGCCCATCATGGATCTGAAAAGGAGGGAGTTCCTGGAGATGACCCAGGGACACATGGACGTCCAAGCCTATGGGCGGGAGTTCAACCACCTCTCCCGTTACGCCCCTCGGGACGTAACGAATGATGAGGACAAGCAGTACCTCTTCCGCAAGGGGCTCGCACCTCGGCTCCGATACGAGCTCCTGCCATTCAAGTTCCAGTCCTTTCAGGATCTCTACAACCAGGCTCTCACCATGGAGCAAGGTAGGCATGAGCTGGAGGCTTCCAAGAGGCCAGCTCCCACTAACCACCAGAGCTCCACTTCTTCTGAGGGCAAGAAGCGCAGGGTCTTTGTGCCTTTTAGTGAGGTGCCTCGCGCTCCCTTCGTGCCAAAGCCCTCAGGGTACATGCCACCTCCGTCTCGCCCAGCTACTTCGACCTTGGGTGCGGCTGGAAGTGGGTACCACCCTCAGCTGCCTCCACCACCGCCGAGGCCCACTTGTTTCAGCTGTGGCCAGCCGGGGCATTTCTCCAGGGAGTGTCCCCAGAAGGCACCGGCTACCTCATCACCTGCACCGGCTCCCTCTAGACCAGTTGCCAAGGCTGCGACTGTTAGCCGTGGTAGTCTAACCCACATCTCTGCTGAAGCCGCTAAAGAGGACCCCCGTGTTCTCATGGGTACGTTTCGAGTCATTACATATCCAGCTTAAGTTTTATTCGATTCTGGAGCATCGCATCCTTTCATATTCATGTCATTTGCACACAACCATCAAATACCAGTTGAGGATATGGACTCCCCTCTAGTGGTCAATTCTCATCATCTTACCGGTGACTCCCAATCTAGCTCGTGCTCTGGAGCTGGGCAATGAATGCCTATGTCTTTAGAAATTAGTGACCCTACCTTCTGTCACTGACGCAACCTCCCCCTTCACACCTGCAAGCCTGAAGTGTCCGCACACCTAACCAACTTGGAACCTCAAGCAGAAATGATGATTGGGGTTCGTCAAGAGCATGACCTAAGCCTGCTAGTAATCCTGACAAGGCCGGTGTTGTAGCTCACGCACCTCACCGGAAGGCCCGTTGACGAAATCTCTTAAGTCTTTAACCTCAACCACTATGCCTGAGGATCGTGGGTAATTCTTGGGTATGCCCGGATTCAGTCATCTTTCTCAAAGACTTATGGTCTTGTGCAAAGTTCATATTTACAACCCTTGATGAAAACTTGTCTATCACCTTGAACTATCTTCTGACTTTCTCGTCGGCACATCAAGCTTGCTACCTACTCTCTGCAACAAGGTGGGATCGAGAAGATCGTTGAAGTTAAGGGTTGTCATGTTTCCCTCCTCTTCCTCTTCCTACTCTAGGAATCTCGGGGCGAGATTCTTGTAAGGGGGATAGAGTTGTAACAGCCCAGATTTGGTACCCTAAAATATGGGCCAAATTTTCACTTTTTGCCTTGCATTGCATCATGGCATATTTATTTAAATTTCTTAAGTTGAATAAAGCAACACATGGAAAATTAAAACACAGGAAGCAAACCCTTCCCAAATTCCAAACCAAATGCAATTGCTCAATTTGACAAAACAAAATATTCTTGAGCTTACATATTTGTCCAGGAAGTTCCAAGAATGCAATTCATAATGATTTGGGCAAGGTCAAATTTCACCAAACAATTACATAAATTGGGACTTCAAATTTGAGTTAAACCAATCCCTATTTTTGAACCCAAGTCAAACCTTTCCAAAAATTCAAACTAAAATCATGGGGAGCTTCAATATTATTGTGAGAGCCTCTATGAATATTTTCACTATTTTTGGAAATATATAAATGTTCCAATTAATATATTTTGGAAATTATCAAAAATGACTATTACTAAACCCTATGAACAAATGTGGTGCAAACATTTTATTTTACCTCACCAATTTTTGTGGAGAACCTAGAGGTCAAATGGAGCCTATATGAATTTTTGCACATTTTTTAAAAATGTGTTGATGCCCCAATTAAATAGAAAAAGCTGCTGGTTTCAATTAAAAGGAAAAGAAAACAGAAAAGAAGAAAAGGTCCCAGGGGGTTTTCCAGAAAATGACCATCGTCCCTGTCGCTTACAGTGTCTTCACTGGCGCCATGCCGCCGTGGCTGAGCTGCCCTCACTCGCTGCCGGCCCCCCTCCCCCCTGGTCGATAAGTGGACGTCCCCGAGCCCCCTGCTGCTCTCCCTGCTCCCCTGCTCTCTCCTCCCCACGAACCCTAACCCTAGCTCTTGCTCTGTCCGCCGCCGCCGCTCGCCTTTGCCGTCGCGCCGCCGATGACTCCGGCCGCCCGAGCTCGCGCCGACACCGCCACCAGACGCGCCGTGGTCCCCTTGTCCTCCCCGTGAGAGGAATCGACCCGGGAGGGCCGGAATCCCCGCCGGCGACCGCGTCTTCCCCGCGGCCGACCGAGACGCCGGGCACCATTCCGTCGCCGCCGTCCCTNCGATAATCGACGCCGCCGTCCGTTCTTCTCCGACCACGGCCGCCGCAACGTCGAGCAAGCGCGCCGCCGTATTCGACCGTCTCCGTCCACTCCGAGCAACCCCACGTGCCGAGGGTGAGCTGGCGACCCTCCCAGACATCCCCGTTCTCCTCCTACCTCCCTCGATCTATGCCGTCGCCCTAGCCGCCGCCGTCCGCCGCTGGAGCTCGTCGCCGACGTAGCTCCGGTGACCTAGAAAGGGCGGCGCCGCCACCGTTAGGTAGGCCTCCTTGCGTAGCACCCGTTGGGCGATTTAGGTCGTGCCCTCGGGCACGGCAACGTCGCCGCCGTGCGTGCCCGTGCCGCCGCCGGTGAGCACCGCGCACACCCGTGCCGGTCGTGGCCTGCCTTGGTCAAACTGACCGTGGGCCGCCCGGCCAACGTGGACGCCAGCGTGGCCTGGGTCCCAGCAGTCAGCCTCTGTGGCTAGACCGACCCGAGTGAAAAACGTTTCGGTCACAAATTCTGAAATTTAGTTAAAAGGCAGAAATTGTTTTGAACTTTGAAATTGCATATCTTTTGAACCATAAGTCCAAAAAATGCAAACAATATACCAAAATGCTCAGCAATAAAATGTCTATCTGTTAGTACCATTGGTTAATTTAAATTGTCAAAATAATTGCCCTTAATTGCTGAATACTAAAATGGCAGAAATAATGTTGATTTTGGAAATTGCATAACTTTAGTTTTACTTGTCCAAAAATTGTGTTCAATAGCTCAAAATGATCAGTGGACAATGATCTACCACTTTATGCCATTTGAGAGAGTTGGAGAATTAACTTTGGTACTGTTTATTACAATTCAAGAAAATGGCAGATTTGAATCAATTATTGAATAAATCATAACTTGGTGAATATTAATTCAAAAATTGCAAATGATATACCAAAATGACCAGCAAAGCAAATGCTATCTACCTATGTTAATATAACAGCATGCCAACAAATTTTCCTTTGATGTTAATTTCGAATTGGTTAAGGTGATTTAAATCGCATAACCGTTTAAATCACCATTTAATCATCGTTAATCAGAAAATTGCAAACGAAGTACCAAAACGATCAGTAGGTTAATACCTATCTAATAATGTCATTTTCATGCATTTAGGACCCATATTTCAGCACTGGACGTTTTGATAAATAACGCAAATCACTAAGTTAAAGATGGAGTTTTGACCCGTTAATTGCAATATTTATTTTAGGGGTTCCATTTAACTTGTGGGACATGCCCAAATACTATCTATTGCATAATATGATCATCTCATCATGATTGTGCATTGCACCTTGTCTTCTTGTTATTTATTTGTTTCTTGTTATTGTTTGTGTTCCGTTAGATTCAGGAGTCGAGGTTCCACCACAATACCTCGACAACCAGTGCGACCATCGTTATCAGCAAGGCAAGAGCTAACCTAACCTTCTTGGCATATCTCATATTCCCTAAGTATTTTATCCACCATACTATTATTGCATTCGATTCTGGTGACAAGTTTTGGTTAGTGTATATAATATCTTATCATTGCATGTTCCCTGAACCCTTACCTGTTTCCCCACCTATGAGCCATAGGTTGAAGTGTTGGCCTGAGATAAATCATATCTGTTGTATGTCATGCTTAGCTATGCTTAGCCATGCTAGTCAAATAATATATGTTGTCCGGTGATTTAAATCCATTATTATGAATGGTGGAGGAATGGTCGGATATGATGGTTACTTGTGGTGGATAATTAATTTGCTAAAAGGCTTGGATGAGTTGCCATCGGGGATGGTGTTTTGCCTCATTCCTGCCGCCTAGGCTGAGAGTGCTTTTAGCTAGAACCAAGAAACGAGCGTGCTGCCATTGGTGGGTGTATGGGCGCCTCACTAACTGAATAACTTGTGCGGGCGTATCCAAGGGTCCTCTAGTTTGCTATTTCCATTTGCCGTGTGTGTGAGCGGAAAAAGAAATGATGAGGATGGTGGTGTTTAGGATGTGGCGATGGGGCAGGGGCTGAGGCTGGGTAAACTTGCCCTGTGGCCACAGATGACTCTTGGATAGTCTCACGCGAGGTAAAGGTTTAACCGCGCCTGCTTGCCGGCCTTCCCCGGAAGAGGGCCAACTAGGTGAGCCGGACGGTACCAATGGGTAAATTAGTACACCCCTGCAGGGTAAATCTTTTCGAAAAGCCGTGTCCGCGGTTATGGACGAACTCTTGGGAAAGGCGGATTAGCTCATAGATAACATTAACCTAATTGATATGGCAGCTAGAGGTTGCATTTCAAAGTGTGATAAAAGGTTCATTTCCTCGAGGGTGATTCGAGGGAGTGCCTTGGTGGAGACGAGTGATGTTTTGGCTACAAGTAGGTTCGATGAGAACCGAAGATGAAAAGTTTACTCTCTTATCCCCTTTATGAAAATTATTCTGAATAGACGATGCCGTGGGTCTTGTTATATCTTTTACAAAGGAAATCTAGCTTTATGCAAAATAGCTACATCATACAGCTTTAGAGCCTCCGTCAGCATCGGGCCTATATCGCCCTACTAATTCTTGCGAGTACGTCGTACTCAGCCTTGCTTTGTTGATTATTATTTGTTTCAGAGGAGGACGCCACCGAACTGGAAGGTGGGTTCTACGTTGACTTCGACGAGTAGTCTGGGGTTCCCAGGTGGCAGCTTGGGACGTCATGGAACAGGCTGGCACGGGATATTTATCTGTAGGCCTCTTAGGCCATAATTTGGATCTTGTTATTTAGACAACTTTAATTTGCTTCCGCTTGTTGTAATGATGGGTCAGTGACCTCTGATGTGTCATTTGCTATCTTTCTCAATTATATGAGTTGAACTATGATATCTTTGTGTCGTAGAGTCTGTGATGTGCCAGTTCGTTCCACAAGTCTCGGTCTCTTTACTATACATGGAAGCGATGTCTGAGCTTATGGCATGATTGAGGTGTTGTGTGCCGATGATCCATTCCGAGCACACCTGCCAAGGAGTATTGGCCTGGGATTGGTAAACCCAGTAACCCTCAATTGTGTAGCATGACCGGTTACACAACGTTCCACTGTATAGTTCTGGGGTCGGGGCGCTACAAATTGGTATCAGAGCAGGACTGCCTGTAGGAAACCCGTTCTATTGGTCGAAGTTGAGTCTAGAGTTGGTAAAATTATTATTTATGAAATAAAATGAGTTGTGAAAACCATCTTAGGATTCTTTTTACTCCTTACCCAATTCACTCTGATCTCGGTGCCATCTTACCTCTATTTGATTTAACGATGCTTCTGCTCGTCTGCAAAATCCAAATCTTTAGGATCACGGGGTTGGGTTCTATCTTCAGTTACTGGTTCACTTTGCTCGTCTGCAAATTCTAAAGCCCGAAGAAAGGAAATGTTGCGGATCGTCAAGAAATTCCCTTGCTTTAGCCCAAGATCTTGAACCGAAGGTCCCGGATTGTGCTAGGGCTCAGGTGTAATGATTTATGGGGGTTGTCACCCATGTGAGCATTATGCTATTCGTGAGTCCCAGTGCATGAAGCTGATCTTTAACCCAAGATCTTTTCCGTTGAACCCTGGTGCTAATGGTTGAACCCTGCATCATGTTGGCAAAATTTGAAGTTAGTCTTCAAACTCGAGGTTGCCGCCGTAATTGACCTGCTCAGCAATGCTCTTCTCTGTCACTAGCCGTACCTGGACTTTCTGTCATGAAACCATCTAGATCAAGATAAGAGTGCTCATCGCGAGTTTCCCAGCTATCTTTGTGATTCCTCCGGTAACACCGATTCCTGAAACCCTTTCGGCACTAGTTGTCGGAAGAGTGCTAACAAAGGTTTCTGCAATATCGTGGTTGCCTTGATTTGTTTTGTGCCATCTCAAATCTCTATATCAGGAAGAATTCTAATGATCTATCCTAAGTGACTAGTTATGGTTACTAACTGTGTCCTTGTTCATATCTCCAGAATGGCTCCTACCCGTCGTGGTGAACAAAGCAATCCTGATCCACCGCCGCCACCCACTATGGCGGAGGTTCTAATGATCATTGAAGAGGGCCGCGTGCGCAATGAGAATCTGCTCGCGCAGTTGGTGCAGCAGGGTGCACGCAGGAACACTGAATGCAACACCCTCACTGGATTCCTGAAGTCCCAGCCTCCCACTTTCTCTTATGCTAAAGAGCCCCTGGATGCTGATGACCGGCTTCGTGCTCTCGAGCGCAAGTTCACTGCCTTGCATGTTCCGGTGGCGGAACAAGTGAACTTCGCCACCTACCTGCTGACTGGAGCCGCAGGGTCCTGGTGGGAAAGCCATGTGTCCATGGTTGCTGCTGGCCATACCTTCAACTGGACTGAATTCCGCACTGCCTTCCGTGCGGCTTACATTCCCCAGCCCATCATGGATCTGAAAAGGAGGGAGTTCCTGGAGCTGACCCAGGGACACATGGACGTCCAAGCCTATGGGCGGGAGTTCAACCACCTCTCCCGTTACGCCCCTCGGGACGTAACGAATGATGAGGACAAGCAGTACCTCTTCCGCAAGGGGCTCGCACCTCGGCTCCGATACGAGCTCCTGCCATTCAAGTTCCAGTCCTTTCAGGATCTCTACAACCAGGCTCTCACCATGGAACAAGGTAGGCATGAGCTGGAGGCTTCGAAGAGGCCAGCTCCCACTGACCACCAGAGCTCCACTTCTTCTGAGGGCAAGAAGCGCAGGGTCTTTGTGCCTTTTAGTGAGGTGCCTCGCGCTCCCTTCGCGCCAAAGCCCTCAGGGTACATGCCACCTCCGTCTCGCCCAGCTACTTCGACCTTGGGTGCGGCTGGAAGTGGGTACCACCCTCAGCTGCCTCCACCACCGCCGAGGCCCACTTGTTTCAGCTGTGGCCAGCCGGGGCATTTCTCCAGGGAGTGTCCCCAGAAGGCACCGGCTACCTCATCACCTGCACCGGCTCCCTCTACACCAGTTGCCAAGGCTGCGACTGTTAACCGTGGTCGTCTAACCCACATCTCTGCTGAAGCCGCTAAAGAGGACCCCCCGTGTTCTCATGGGTACGTTTTGAGTCATTACATATCCAGCTTAAGTTTTATTCGATTCTGGAGCATCGCATCCTTTCATATTCATGTCAATTGCACACAACCATCAAATACCAGTTGAGGATATGGACTCCCCTCTAGTGGTCAATTCTCATCATCTTACCGGTGACTCCCAATCTAGCTCGTGCTCTGGAGCTAGGCAATGAATGCCTATGTCTTGAGAAATTAGTGACCCTACCTTCTGTCACTGACGCAACCTCCCCCTTCACACCTGCAAGCCTGAAGTGTCCGCACACCTAACCAACTCGGAACCTCAAGCAGAAATGATGATTGGGGTTCGTCAAGAGCATGACCTAAGCCTGCTAGGAATCCTGACAAGGCCGGTGTTGTAGCTCACGCACCTCACCGGAAGGCCGTTGACGAAATCTCTTAAGTCTTTAACCTCAACCACTATGCCTGAGGATCGTGGGTAATTCTTGGGTATGCTCGGATTCAGTCATCTTTCTCAAAGACTTATGGTCTTGTGCAAAGTTCATATTTACAACCCTTGGAGAAATTTTGTCTATCACCTTGAGCTATCTCCTGACTTTCTCGTCGGCACGTCAAGCTTGCTACCTACTCTCTGCAACAAGGTGGGATCGAGAAGATCGTTGAAGTTAAGGGTTGTCATGTTTCCCTCCTCTTCCTCTTCCTACTCTAGGAATCTCGGGGCGAGATTCTTGTAAGGGGGATAGAGTTGTAACAGCCCAGATTTGGTACCCTAAAATATGGGCCAAATTTTCACTTTTTGTTTGCATTGCATCATAGCATCCATTCATTATTTTTGCTTCACATGAAATAATAAGTGGGGCAACTATTAGTAAACCAAAGTGATGATGCAAATGGTAAACCAAAATTTCAAAGCAACTCAACATGTTTGTCCAGGAAGTTCCATTTACTTCAAACCTATTTGTTGCCAAATTTAAAGCAATTGCTAAAGCAAATATTTCAATCAAACCCTAAATTGCAAGAGAACAAACTTCTGAAATTTTACCACTGGAGATAAAATCCAAATGGGCTGCAAATTTTATCACAAGTTCAAAATCATATCTTAAGGCCCTGTGAATTTTTCCAGAATTTTTAAAACTGTTTAAGGGCCTCAGTTAAATACAAAACGCTGCTGGAAAATTCTGAAAAAGGAAAAAGAGAAAGTCCTGACAAGGGGGACCCACCTGTCATCTCCCTCCCTTTCACTGTGGCGCCAGGGAGAACACTGGCGCCATGGACGCCGTGCGCCCGTGCCCTCCCCTCGCTCCCCTTGCACCCTGGCCCCCCTTGGA
Organism: Puccinellia tenuiflora; assembly: GCA_012064385.1. Taxonomy (NCBI): domain Eukaryota; kingdom Viridiplantae; phylum Streptophyta; class Magnoliopsida; order Poales; family Poaceae; genus Puccinellia; species Puccinellia tenuiflora. Next base: position 511,458 of record QRDG01000098.1, on the reverse strand, counting down.
GGCTAAGAAGCACCCCGCGACCCTGTCTCTCTCTCCCCCGCTCTTTTCCCCTTCGCTCACGGAAACCCTAACCCTAGCGCCACGCCCGTGACCTAGCACCGTCGGCAGCCGCTCGCCGCCGTCGATTGAAGCCGCCCTGCACAAATCGAAGCGCGTCACCGTCTCCGCCGTGTCCTCCTCCTCCTCCACGACAACGGAATCGTGCCGGGACCCCGATAATCGACGCCGCCGTCCGTTCTTCTCCGACCACGGCCGCCGCAACGTCGAGCAAGCGCGCCGCCGTATTCGACCGTCTCCGTCCACTCCGAGCAACCCCACGTGCCGAGGGTGAGCTGGCGACCCTCCCAGACATCCCCGTTCTCCTCCTACCTCCCTCGATCTATGCCGTCGCCCTAGCCGCCGCCGTCCGCCGCTGGAGCTCGTCGCCGACGTAGCTCCGGTGACCTAGAAAGGGCGGCGCCGCCACCGTTAGGTAGGCCTCCTTGCGTAGCACCCGTTGGGCGATTTAGGTCGTGCCCTCGGGCACGGCAACGTCGCCGCCGTGCGTGCCCGTGCCGCCGCCGGTGAGCACCGCGCACACCCGTGCCGGTCGTGGCCTGCCTTGGTCAAACTGACCGTGGGCCGCCCGGCCAACGTGGACGCCAGCGTGGCCTGGGTCCCAGCAGTCAGCCTCTGTGGCTAGACCGACCCGAGTGAAAAACGTTTCGGTCACAAATTCTGAAATTTAGTTAAAAGGCAGAAATTGTTTTGAACTTTGAAATTGCATATCTTTTGAACCATAAGTCCAAAAAATGCAAACAATATACCAAAATGCTCAGCAATAAAATGTCTATCTGTTAGTACCATTGGTTAATTTAAATTGTCAAAATAAATTGCCCTTAATTGCTGAATACTAAAATGGCAGAAATAATGTTGATTTTGGAAATTGCATAACTTTAGTTTTACTTGTCCAAAAATTGTGTTCAATAGCTCAAAATGATCAGTGGACAATGATCTACCACTTTATGCCATTTGAGAGAGTTGGAGAATTAACTTTGGTACTGTTTATTACAATTCAAGAAAATGGCAGATTTGAATCAATTATTGAATAAATCATAACTTGGTGAATATTAATTCAAAATTGCAAATGATATACCAAAATGACCAGCAAAGCAAATGCTATCTACCTATGTTAATATAACAGCATGCCAACAAATTTTCCTTTGATGTTAATTTCGAATTGGTTAAGGTGATTTAAATCGCATAACCGTTTAAATCACCATTTAATCATCGTTAATCAGAAAATTGCAAACGAAGTACCAAAACGATCAGTAGGTTAATACCTATCTAATAATGTCATTTTCATGCATTTAGGACCCATATTTCAGCACTGGACGTTTTGATAAATAACGCAAATCACTAAGTTAAAGATGGAGTTTTGACCCGTTAATTGCAATATTTATTTTAGGGGTTCCATTTAACTTGTGGGACATGCCCAAATACTATCTATTGCATAATATGATCATCTCATCATGATTGTGCATTGCACCTTGTCTTCTTGTTATTTATTTGTTTCTTGTTATTGTTTGTGTTCCGTTAGATTCAGGAGTCGAGGTTCCACCACAATACCTCGACAACCAGTGCGACCATCGTTATCAGCAAGGCAAGAGCTAACCTAACCTTCTTGGCATATCTCATATTCCCTAAGTATTTTATCCACCATACTATTATTGCATTCGATTCTGGTGACAAGTTTTGGTTAGTGTATATAATATCCTATCATTGCATGTTCCCTGAACCCTTACCTGTTTCCCCACCTATGAGCCATAGGTTGAAGTGTTGGCCTGAGATAAATCATATCTGTTGTATGTCATGCTTAGCTATGCTTAGCCATGCTAGTCAAATAATATATGTTGTCCGGTGATTTAAATCCATTATTATGAATGGTGGAGGAATGGTCGGATATGATGGTTACTTGTGGTGGATAATTAATTTGCTAAAAGGCTTGGATGAGTTGCCATCGGGGATGGTGTTTTGCCTCATTCCTGCCGCCTAGGCTGAGAGTGCTTTTAGCTAGAACCAAGAAACGAGCGTGCTGCCATTGGTGGGTGTATGGGCGCCTCACTAACTGAATAACTTGTGCGGGCGTATCCAAGGGTCCTCTAGTTTGCTATTTCCATTTGCCGTGTGTGTGAGCGGAAAAAGAAATGATGAGGATGGTGGTGTTTAGGATGTGGCGATGGGGCAGGGGCTGAGGCTGGGTAAACTTGCCCTGTGGCCACAGATGACTCTTGGATAGTCTCACGCGAGGTAAAGGTTTAACCGCGCCTGCTTGCCGGCCTTCCCCGGAAGAGGGCCAACTAGGTGAGCCGGACGGTACCAATGGGTAAATTAGTACACCCCTGCAGGGTAAATCTTTTCGAAAAGCCGTGTCCGCGGTTATGGACGAACTCTTGGGAAAGGCGGATTAGCTCATAGATAACATTAACCTAATTGATATGGCAGCTAGAGGTTGCATTTCAAAGTGTGATAAAAGGTTCATTTCCTCGAGGGTGATTCGAGGGAGTGCCTTGGTGGAGACGAGTGATGTTTTGGCTACAAGTAGGTTCGATGAGAACCGAAGATGAAAAGTTTACTCTCTTATCCCCTTTATGAAAATTATTCTGAATAGACGATGCCGTGGGTCTTGTTATATCTTTTACAAAGGAAATCTAGCTTTATGCAAAATAGCTACATCATACAGCTTTAGAGCCTCCGTCAGCATCGGGCCTATATCGCCCTACTAATTCTTGCGAGTACGTCGTACTCAGCCTTGCTTTGTTGATTATTATTTGTTTCAGAGGAGGACGCCACCGAACTGGAAGGTGGGTTCTACGTTGACTTCGACGAGTAGTCTGGGGTTCCCAGGTGGCAGCTTGGGACGTCATGGAACAGGCTGGCACGGGATATTTATCTGTAGGCCTCTTAGGCCATAATTTGGATCTTGTTGTTTAGACAACTTTAATTTGCTTCCGCTTGTTGTAATGATGGGTCAGTGACCTCTGATGTGTCATTTGCTATCTTTCTCAATTATATGAGTTGAACTATGATATCTTTGTGTCGTAGAGTCTGTGATGTGCCAGTTCGTTCCACAAGTCTCGGTCTCTTTACTATACATGGAAGCGATGTCTGAGCTTATGGCATGATTGAGGTGTTGTGTGCCGATGATCCATTCCGAGCACACCTGCCAAGGAGTATTGGCCTGGGATTGGTAAACCCAGTAACCCTCAATTGTGTAGCATGACCGGTTACACAACGTTCCACTGTATAGTTCTGGGGTCGGGGCGCTACATGTGTTTGCTGGGATCTGATGGATTATGAAGTTATGTTCAGATTGTGCATGATTCTTATATGAGTAATTTATGTTCTTACATGCTCTCCGATGTGCGTAGTTACTTTGGCCAAGTGATTGTGTGTATTTCCAAGAGAGGGTATTTATGCTAGATAGTGGGTTCATGCCCCTTTTGTTCCTGGGCACGAGTGACAGAAACGTATAAGGGCGAGGGTGTGCTATTGCTTCTAAGGGTAAGACAGCGGTGTTAATGTCTCTTTTGATATTAGTATTGCTTACTTCATGCACTTTACTTAATGCAATTGTCTGTTGCTTGCAACTTAATACCGTTGGGTGACAGGCTGGATAGCGATCCCACGGTGGACTTTTTAGACAAAGACGCAGTTGGACTCAACGGTCTTTGTTCCTTGTCGTGATTCCTCCATAAATATTATCATGTCCTTTTGTCATAGCTAAATTGGGTTTGTGTCATGATCTTGTCAATTGCCTAGCTGTAATTCGTTCACCCATCACATGCATATTTTATTTACTTGAGAGACTCCACTAGTGAACCCATGGCCCCAGGTCCATCTTTTTACATTGTTTACAACCTCATTTACTTGATTTTAATTATCATTATTCCTCTGGTCACTTTTCATATTTTATCTATTTCATCATACAATTAACCGCTTTGTTTTCTGCAAGACCGGAAAGATTGACAACCTTTCCGCCGTTGGGGCAAAGTATTTTGGTTGAGGCACCTTGGGGCACTAGCTGCAATTCCGCCTTCGCTTGGGGCACCACCCAACTTATTTTAATATAGCAGCAGTCGCGTCGCTTGCGTTTCAAGTGTCATGGAGTGCACTGCCACAACCTTCGCGTGACGTACCGTCGCCTGCTTCATCGGATACCGTCTAGCCCGCTCTGGAGGCTACGTATCCGATCTCGCGCTCCCGCCGCTAAACACATCACAGGCCGTCGAGCTCGACTGCGTGGCCGTAGACTGCCCAAAACTTCGTTGGCTCATGCTCCCACCGCTCCTCTCCTCAGCCGTCGAGGCATGCCTTCCGGAGTTCATCCCACGGTGGCGTATCCATATATAGTTCAAATCCAACCCGTCATCATCCCCCGCCGTGGCCGTGCAGCACGGCCGGCATCGCCCTGACTTCATCGTGCTTGCTAAGTGTAACAGTCCCAGCTTGGTAATGAAAAATACGAAGAATTTTTCCACTTTTTGCATTCTTGTTTGCATCATGGCATCCATATGAAATTGCTATGTCTAACCATTTCACTTTGAAACCCATTTACAATGTGGAAGCAAACCTTCTCAAGATTTCACACCAAATCCAAATGCTTAACTTGTCAACCAATTTGTTATTGGACTTCCAAATTGTTAGGAAGTTCCAATTGACATGATGGAACCAATTCTCAAAAATCCAAGTTTTGCCAAATAAGAAATAAACTTGACAATTCAAAATCTGGTTAATTCAAATTCTATTTTTGAAACCAAGTTAAACATTCCAAAAATTCAAACTAAAATCATGGGGAGCTTCATATATATATTGGGAGCCTCCATGAATATTTTCAGTATTTTTTGGAATTGTTTAAGTGCTCCAATTAATTCCAATTTGGATTTTATTAAAAATGCCCTAACTAAAACCCTATGAACAAATATGGTGCAAAACTTTTATTTTGAAGCCAAACTTTTTGTGGAGCTGTTGCAGGTCAATGGGAGGTCCATGAATTTTCCCAGATTTTCTAAAATTGCCTAAGTGGCTTATTTAAATAGCTAAACCTGCTATTCTTAAAATTCAGAAAAAGAAAAAGGGGGAAATGTTTAAATCCCTGACAGCGGGCCCCCCTGGTCAGCTCCCTCTCTCTCTCTCTCTCCCGCATAGTGGCGGCCATGGCCACTGGCGCCATCCTGCCCTGCCGGCCGGCCGTGCCATGCCGCTGCCGGGCCCCTCCTCGCTGTGCCCCCCTGGTGGTCAAGCACGCCACGACCTCACCTGCTCCCTTTCTCCCCCTGCTCTCCCCGTTGCTTGTCCTCTCTCTCTCTCCTGAGGCCGAGCTCCATCGCCGCCACGGTGTCGAGCTCGCCGCCGTCATTCCGGTACTCCCCGGTTAGATCGAAACGGACAAGGAGGTCCGCCACGTCCTCTGCTCCCTCCCCACCGGAGGAATCGGGCCGGGAGGCCCGACGCCGACGTGTGCGTCCTCGTCATCGTCAACCGCGGCCGCCGCCCACCCGGATCGATTCCGGCGTTCCCGTCGCTCCCCGCTATCGCCAACCCCTCCCCTAGGTTCCTGGTGAGCCCGCGTTCCATTTTAGCTTCTTCCCGCGCCCCCTCTTCATCTCCCGCCGCCGGTGCCGTCCGTCGCCGCCGATGCCCCGTCGGCACCGTGGACCCGGCCTGCCCGACCTGAGGCCGGACGGCTCGGGCAGGTGCCCGGCCCTCGCGCTCGGCTTGGGCCGGCCACGGGCCGGCAGCCTCGGCCACCCACCCGGCCTCGCGCACCCATCCTGGGCCGGCCAAAGGCCGGTGGCTTCGGGCCACCCCCCGGCCTGCAGTCCGGCCTGGCCGGCTTGAGGCCGGCCTGTCTGGGAAATTGTTTTCCCTTTTAGAAATTGAAAACAAATTTAAATAATCGATAACTATTTGAATAATGCTTCAAATTCGACAAATCAAATTTCAAAATGTCCAGGAAAACAACTCTACCGGATGGAGTCATTGTAACTCTCTTTTGAATTTATATTCTATTGGTTTATTTAAGAATTCCTAAAATGGTATAAGTAATACCTAATTTGGGAAAATCATAATTCGATAAATATTTATCCACAAATTATGAATAAATTATCAAAAAGATCAGTGCTTCAAATGATATCAAAGCATGGTAATATCAACTCATGATCCCAAATATTTATTTGATGTTATTCATAAATTGGTTAAAGATTTAAATTCAAATAATTATTTAATTCGCTATTTAATCATCGGTACTCGGAAAACCACAAATGAGGTACCAAAATGATCGGAAGAACAAAACCTACTTAATCATGTCATGTTCATGCATATTTAAGCCACATCCTTTGTAATGAAATAATTTATAAATAATGTGGTCACTAAGACAAATATGGGGTTGTTTCCAAATAATTGCACTAATTATTTGGCTCTCCATTTAATTTTGCTATTTAAATTATATGGTGATACCTATGCATAAACTTTTCATGTAATCATGTGATTGTGCATTGCACCTTGACTTCGTGTGATTTATTTGTTCCTTTGTTATTATTTTGGGTATTGATAGATTCCGGAGTCGAGGGTTCCTCCACCTACCCCGACGAGCAGTACTACACGCCCCGGCAGCAAGGCAAGAGATAACCTAACCTTCTTGGCATCTAGCCTCCTATTGTTTATAAACTTATTTTATCCACCATAATATTGCATGCGATTCCAATGTCACTTTTGATCAAGATGTAGAGTATCCTATTTATGCATGTTATTCCCCGAACCAATACATGTATCCCTACCTATGAACCCTAGGTTTGATGTGTTGGCCGGAGACAAGATATAATTGCTGTGATATATGCTTAGCCATGCTTAGTTAAATGCTATATTGTCCGTTGATATAATTCCATGATGCTGATGTTGATGGAATGTCGGACATGGTGGTTACTTGTGGTTACTTAATTAATTTGCTTAAAAGGCTTGGGTGAGTTGCCATCGGGGATGGTGTTTTGCCTCACTCTTGCCCCTAAGTGCGAGTTCTTGTCTCTAGAACCAAGGTTTGAGCGTGCTGCCATTGGTGGGGACATATGGAATCCCCTTAACTGAATAACTTGTGCGGGCGTATCGAAGGGTCCTCTAGTTCGAATTTCCATTTGCGTGTGAGTGGAAAAGAAAATGTTGACGAGGATTTGTGTTTAGGGCGTGGCGATGGGGGCAAGGGCTGAAATATGCTGGGTAAACTTGCCCTGTCGCCACAGATGACTCTTGGATAGTCTCACGCGAGGTAAAGGTTTAACCGCGCCCACTCGCCGGCCTTCCCCGGAAGAAGGCCAATCAGGTGAGCCGGACGGTACCGGTGGGTAAATTAGTACACCCCTGTAGGGTAAATCTTTTCGAAAAGCCGTGTCCGCGGTTATGGATGCCTTGGGAACGGATTACGAGATCATAGATAACCTTGACCTTAATTAATTAATTTGGCAGCTGAAGGTTGCACACAACGTGTGTTTAAAAGGTTCATTTCCTCGAGGGTGATTCAAGGGAGTGCCTTTGGTGGAGATGAGAGATGTTCTGGCTACAAGTTGGTTCGACGAGAACCGAAGTTGAAGTTTACCCTCTTATCCCTTTTGAGGAAGACAAATTCTGAGTAGTCAATTCCATTTGAGTCACTTATACTTTTATAAATGAAAACTAGCTTTATGCAAAATAGCTACATTACAGCTTTAGAGCCTCCGTCAGCTATCGGCACAGTGGAAACCAGGGTACCACGGGCTGGCCTGCCAGGGCCCACAAGATTCTTCAGAAGATTTCGCTAAGGACCAGGCTCTCCAAGCCTGGCGAGCCTCGCGAGGGTTTTTTTCCCTCGCGAGGGATCTCTCTTCCTTGCCAAGGGTTTTTCCCTCGGCGAGGGACCTCTCCTCGAGAGGGCATCTCGGATGCCACCTGCAAATTCTGCTAAGGACCAAGCCGAAAGGCTCGGCGAGGCCTTTTGCCTCGCGAGGCCTCCTTCCTCTCGAAGCCAGCTCTGCCTCTGCGGCAAAGCGCACATGGGCTCTGCACCCTCCGCAGAGTGACGACCGCGCCAGCGCGTGGTGACGGTAGCGCCACAGTTGCCATTCTTATGTATAAAGGAGTCAACAAAGCTGCACCAAGCAAAGGAGCCCCAAGGATTGCCACTTTGGTGATAAGGGAACCGTCTGCAGCTACCCTCCAAAGGCGACGTCACCGTGGGACACATCCCGCATCAGCAGCGCCAGCCCACCTTCCTGTTTGGACGGTGGCTTTTCCAGCTTTGGTGACGCTGCACCCTGCCGTGGACCGCGTCCATGGACTTTACCTTTATGGTGGACTCTACCTTTATTGTGCACCGCACCTCCTCCTTCGTCGCCATGTGGTAGCCCTTCCCGCCAAGACATTTGGGGGGAAGAGGCCCGAGACACCTATAAAAGGAGGAGGAGCACGTTCGGGCAAAGGGTTCACATTTTTCCAAACCCTGGAGTTCGACTCTTAGTTCACACTCTTCTCCGGTTCTAGGGTTAGCCATTGTAGCCACCACGAGCACGCCAAGCTCGCCCTGTACTGGAACCTCTCCAAGCAAGTGCAATACAACTCGGAGCAGGACGTAGGGGTTTTACCTCACCTAGAGGGCCCTGAACCTGGGTAATACCGTGCGTTCCTCTCTGCAGTGCTTCCCCGCGACGATCCAGGCGAGCACCGTCGCCGAGGCACGTTGAGGGTTGTTTGATTCCGTGTTCAGCCCCTTACTCGATCCTTCGTGAGACACACCCAGTTCCTGGGACAGTTCTCCGACATTTGGCGCGCCAGGTAGGGGGCTGAGGCGCATCTTCAACCTCGACACCGCCATGGCCGACATCTCTCGCGCCGAACGTCTCGCTCGCCGGACGGCCAGCGCCACCACCGCTCCCGCTGGCAACCCGCGCGGCCGCCCGCGCGGAAGTGCTGCTCCGGAGCGCCATGTCGACCTCGAGCCTCGCGTCGAGCACCCGGAGGATGACGACATCGACCACGCTGAGGACGACCTCGGCGAAGAGGAGGCCTCCTCCCTGCACCCATCGCGGGACCGTGCTGCTTCCTCGCTGGGCCGCCCTGCGCCCAGCCCGGCGACTGCGCTTCTCATGGCGCAGTCGCTGCTGCAGTACCACCCCACGCCGGAGGCCCAGGAAGCCTGGCTCAACTGCCTCTCCGAGCTCGTCGGCGCCGCTCGCGTTGCCACTCTCGCACCGTCTCGTTCGTTGGTCCTCTCTGCACGCGCAGGGGATGTGGCGCACGGCGCGCCGCATGCTCCTCCTCGTCACCCCGCGCTCGCTCCAGCTCCACCGGCTCCACCGCAACCTGCTCCAGCCGGGGCTCCTCCTCGCGACAACTGCGCCGCGTCGCACGCATCGTTGCCGCACGACTGCCAAATCGTGCAGCGAGCCCCGGAGGACGCACGCGTGAGCATCGAGCGCCACCAGGATTGCCACAACCACGCCGTCCATGACGTCGCCACCGCGGGGCGCCACCTCCGCGCAACCCTCGCCAACGGCCCGGTCACTTACGGCACGACGGTCGCGTTCACTCGCAGCCTCCGTCGCGTCGTCTGGCCGGTCAAGTTCCGGCCGGATCTTCCTCTGCGCTACGACGGCAAGAACAACCCCCTGGAGTTCCTGCAGCTCTACACTTTGGCCATCCAGGCCACAGGGGGCGACGACAAAGTCATGGCGAACTGGTTCCCCATGGCCCTCAAGGACTTCGCGTCCTCGTGGCTCACGAACCTCCTCGCCGAGTCCATCAACACCTGGGAGGACCTCTGCCGGTGCTTCGTCGCCAACTTCAAGGGCACGTACGAGCGCGGCCTCACGTACAACGATCTCCACGCCGTGCGCCAGAAGCCTGGCGAGACCCTCCGCAAGTACATCCAGCGCTTCAGCCAAGTGCGCAACAAAATCCCCAACGCCACCGACGCGCAGGTCATTTCGGCCTTCCAAGCTGGGGTCACGGATGTGCGGATGCTCGAGAAGCTTGGCATCCACGACAACATCACCACCGTCGTCAAGCTTTTCGACTTGGCGGACAAGTGTGCCAAGGCTGAGGAGGGCCGCTTGTTCGTCAAGAACGAGCCAGGGGACCCCGCCGAGGAGTCCAAGAAGAAGAAGAAATCCACCGAGAAGCGCAAGACCACTGCGGTCCTCGCGGCTGAGCCTGACGCCAAGCAGCCTCGCGCTGCCATTCCAGCCGCGGTTTCCGAGAAGAAAGATGATCGTCCCTTCTGCATCTACCACAACATGCATTCCCACGCCACCGAGGACTGCTACGACCTCAAGAGGCTTCGTGAGGCACGTCAGGCTCGCGAGGCGAACGATCGGCAGCAGGGCCGCGGAGGCGGCCGCGGCGGCCGCACGGGGCGACGCTGGAACAACAACTACGACGACAACTACCAGCAGAACCCTCAGGCCAACGCCGCTCAGCCCACGAACGACAACCTCCCTGCCGAGACTCCTAAGGGCTACCAGGTGCCTCGCGGGGCCGCTTGCATCCTTGGCAGGGCTCAGGCCCCCAGCTCCAACCGCCACTTCAAGCAATTCGCTCGCGAGGTCGCGGCAGCCCTTCCTGGGGTTGAGGCCTCCAGGCCCCTCAAGTGGTCCCAGTGCCCCATCACCTTTGACTCCGCCAACCACCCCAAGTCCACCGCGACTGTTGGCACCATCCCGCTGGTCTACACTCCCACCATCAACAACATTGCAGTCTCCAAGACACTCATCGATGGGGGTGCAGGCCTCAACGTCATCTCTGTCGAGACATTCGAGAAGCTGCAGGTGCCCTACGAGCGGCTCATGCCCACCAGGCCCTTCTCGGGGGTGACAGAGGGTCTCACCACCCCTTTGGGGCAGGTGAGGCTCGCCGTCACTTTCGGCACCCAGGCCAACTACCGCACCGAGCTGATCGATTTCGACGTCACGCACATCAGCCTGCCCTACAACGTCATCCTCGGCTACCCCGCCCTCGCCAAGTTCATGGCGGTGACCCACCATGCCTACAACCTCGTCAAGCTCCCTGGCTCGGGTGGCACCATCGTCATCCGCGGCGTGGTCGCGGACGCCCTGTACGCTGCGCAAGCGACGTACAAGGCTGCCGCAGTGGCATCACCCGCTGACAAGGATGAGGAGCCCCTCCCGAGGCCCCCCACGAAGAAGAAGCAGCTGTTCTCTCAGGAGAAGGCCGCGACGAAGCAAGTGCCTCTTGAGGCAAACGACTCGGGGGCTAGCGTCACTATCGGCGCCAACTTGCCTCCCAAATAGGAAAGCGCGCTCGTCGCCTTCCTCAGGGCAAACTCTGACATGTTCGCATGGACACCGTCAGATATGTCTGGAGTACCGAGGGAGGTGATCGAGCACCACTTAGCCGTGTGTCCAAATGCACGCCCCGTGAAGCAAAAGGCGCGGTGCTAGGCGCCAGAGAAGCAAGATTTTATCGTCAAGGAAGTAGAGAAACTGAAGAAGGCCAACATCATCAAGGAAGTGGTCCATCCCACTTGGCTCGCCAATGGTGTGGTCGTACCCAAACACACCGGAGGAAGCCTGGCCCAAGGACCCCTATCCCCTCCCGAGGATCGACCAGATCATGGACTCCACCGCCGGCTGCGCGCTCCTCTGTTTTCTGGACGCCTTCTCTGGTTACCACCAGATCAAGATGGCGAAGGAGGACGAGGAGAAGACAGCATTTCTCACCCCTTGTGGTGTGTTTTGCTACGTCTGCATGCCCTTCGGCCTGAAGAACGCCGACGCCACTTTCCAGCGCCTCATGAGGATCGCCTTGGGGGCTCAAATGGGGAAGAATGCAGAGGCCTATGTCGACGACATCGTGGTCAAGACTCGCGAAGAAAACACGCTCATCCAGGACCCCGAGGAGATCTTTGCCAACCTGCGCAAAGTAAACATCAAGTTGAACCCCGCCAAGTGCGTCTTCGGGGTCCCTTCAGGCAAGCTCCTCGGGTTCCTGGTGTCTCATCGCGGCATCGAGGCAAACCCTGACAAGATCAAGGCCATAGAAGAAATGCAGCCCCCTCGTCGCCTCAAGGACATGCAACGCCTAGCGGGATGTATGGCCAGCCTTGGCCGTTTCATCTCCAAGTTCGGCGAGAGGGCGCTGCCGTTTTTCAAGATCATTAAGAGGTCCGGTCCTTTCAAGTGGATCCCTGAAGCAGCAAAGGCCTTTGAGGTCCTGAAGAAATACCTGGCGAGCCCACCCATCATGGTTGCCCCACGCCCTCGCGAGCCTCTGAAGCTGTATCTTGCAGCCACTCCTCAGACGGCAAGCGCGGTCTTGGTGGCTGAAAGGGAAGAGCCAGTCCTCGCCAAGCAGAGTCCTGCCCCGCCAAGCCCAGAACCCCCCGACAAGGAAGCACCCTCGTCAACCCCGCAGCCTCATGCTAAGCCTCTACAAGTGGGGCCTCAAGAAACCCTCGTCGAGGACTCCACCGAGCCTCGAGAGGAGCCAGCCGCTGCCACGCCAACAACCGCCCTCGTCGAGCATCCCGTCTACTTCATCAGCACAGTGCTGCGGGACGCTCGCGAGCGCTACCCCATGCAGCAAAAGCTTCTCTTCTCGCTCCTCAGCGCCTCCAGGAAGCTACGCCACTACTTCCAGGGTCACCCCATCAAGTTGGTCACCTCATACCCCCTGGAGCAAGTCTTGCGCAACCCAAACGTGACAGATTGCGTCGCAGGCTGGGGCATCGAGCTACAACCTTTCGAGCTGGAGTTTGACACCACCAGGGTCATCAAGGGCAGGGCGCTGGATGTTTTCATGGCCGAATGGATGGACACGCGTGAAGAAGAGCCTCAAGAGGGGGAACCCGCAACCTCAGGAGGGACGGAACCAGGCCACTGGACCATGCACTTTGACGGCGCCTTCGCGGCCCGGAGTGCAGGGGCTGGTACTGTCCTCACCTCACCGACAGGCGACAAGCTCTACTACGCCGTCTAGCTGTGCTTCAAGGATAACGATAAGGTCTCCAACAACATCGCCGAATACGAAGGCCGCCTCGCCGGGCTCAGAGCTGTTATCGCCCTCGGCATCAAGCGCATCCTCATCAAGGGCAACTCTCAGCTCCTCGTCAACTTCTCCAACAAAAGCTACACGCCTAAGGACACCTACATGGTGGCCTACCTTGAGGAGGTACGCAAACTCGAGAAGCACTTCAGGGGCATGGAGCTCAAGCACATCCCATGAGGAGAGAACCAAGAGGCAGATGAACTCGCCAGGCGAGCAGCACGAAGGGAAGCCCAGAAGCCTGGAGTGTTCGAGGAAAGACTCGCCAAGTCCTCCGTCAAGCAACCAGCTGTCAACACGAGCATCAATGAGGAGCTCCCACCAGCCCCATCAAGTGGAGCACCAAACTGCGGGCTGCCCTCAGGTGATCGCTTGCTGATGACCTTGGTACGCCAAGAGACTGGTTGGATCGACGAGATCAAGAACTACCTGCAAAATTGAGTCTTCCCCGAAGAAGATACTGAAGCCGAAAGAGTTGCTCGCCAGGCCAAGTCTTACTACCTCCATGACGGAGACCTGTACCGTAAGCGCCCCAATGGGGTTGCCTTGCGGTGCGTCCCTGCCGAGGAAGGCCGCCAGCTCATCAACGACATCCACAGCGGAGGGTGCAGCCACCATTCATCCTCACGCACCCTTGCAGGCAAGGTCTTCCGGAGTGGCTTCTACTGGCCTTCAGTGCTTCAAGATGCAGCCAAAATCGTCCAGTCCTGCGACGCATGCCAATTCCATGCCAAGCAAATTCACCAGCCCGCGCAAGGACTCCAAACGATCCCGCTCTCCTGGCCGTTCGCGGTCTGGGGGCTGGACCTCCTGGGACCCTTCCCGCGAGCGCTCGGGGGCTACCGCTACCTCTACGTCGCCATCGACAAATTCACCAAGTGGCATGAGGTGGAACCCGTGCGCACCATACCGGCGAAGTCGGCGGTGAAATTCATCAGGAGCCTGGTCTGCCGCTTCGGCGTGCCCAACCGCATCATCACCGACAACGGCTCACAATTCATCAGCGGCGCCTTCAAGTCCTACTGCGGCAGCCTCGGCGCCCAAATCAGCTATGCCTTGGTGGCGCACCCACGAAGCAACGGGCAGGCTGAGCGAGCCAACGCCGAGGTGCTGAAGGGCCTCAAGACGAGAAGCTTCAACCGCCTCAAGGCCAGTGGCAAGCACGGGATCGATGAGCTCCCCTCGGTGCTCTGGTCCATCTGCACAACGCCAACAAAGCCAACGGGTGAGACGCCGTTCTCCCTCATCTATGGTGCTGAAGCCATCCTCCCCAGCGAGATCACTCATGGCTCTCCTCGAGTCTTGGCCTTCAAGGAAGCTGAGCTGGATGAACTGCGCAACAACGACCTCTTGCTGCTCGAAGGGCTCCGCCGCAATGCGGCCCTGAGGGCGGCAAGGTACCAGCAAGACCTCCGTCGCTACCACAGCCGCCACATCCGCCCGCGCACTCTCGAAGCAGGAGACCTCGTCCTGAGGAGAATCCTCTCCAGGGCAGGCCTCCACAAGCTCTCGCTAATGTGGGAAGGACCCTACAGGGTCGTCCACATCGCCAAGCCTGGCTCCACGCGGCTCGAGACGGAGGACGGCATCCCTGTCGCCAACCCCTGAACATCCAGCACCTGCGCAAGTTCTACCCCTGATCGTCCTCGACGAGCAATTTTTGCATCAAGGGAGAGCCTCGCGCCATCATCCTCCACGAGGAAAAATTTCGGGCTCCCCTCTCTACTATACGTTGCCGCGGGCCGTTCGAGAAGACTCCCAAGCCACCGCGCCTCGGCAAGGTGACTTCTTCAAGCACCATGCCTTGGCGAGGTGGATCCCCATGCCCAGCCATGGTGGACCGCAGGCTCTACAAGCCACCCCCGCATAGGGGCCCCCTCTGAGCTCTCTCTACATGCGTCGCCTCGGGCACGCCCCCTCGAGAGTCTCAGACACAGCATGTGGAACCCCATGCCTGACATGGCGGATTTTGTATTTCTGGCCACGCCAGTGTAATGAACTTCTGCTTCAGGTCACTTTGAACCTTTGCGCTTCGCGCCAGCATATGTTGTTGCTTTGGTAAGCATTTATGTCATTGCTGATTCATCCTTGCTCGTATGATCCCTCCTGTGTATCTCGCGAGCGGGGGCTGGACATGGTGCCTGTGCCGCGGGAGCATCCCAGCAGCGCCTAAAACCCAAGGAATCCGAGCTCTGAACTCACGGGTCAGCTCTCATGCATGTCAACTCCCAAGGAGCTCTGAACTCATGGACCGGCTCCCGTGCACGTCAACTCACCAAGGACCTTGGTGCCTATTCTCCTTGTGAGACACACATGAAGGAACCTACGATCACGCATGAAGTCGTCTAGCTACGTATTGCTTGTGGGTACGCCTATCTGTCAAAACGCAGGAAAATAGGTCCAAAGCAAGCGCCAGGGAACCGACGCCCTCGCCAAGGCGAAAACACCTCGTCAGGGAACCAACGCCCTCTCCAAGGCGAAAACACCTCATCAGGGAACCAACACCCTCTCCAAGGCAAAACGCCTTGTGAAGCTAAGTCCCGACACTTGTTTGAAATCTCTTTCGCTGGTTTTCGTCACTCGAGCCTCTTTTCTCTCTCCTGCGCCTCATGGGCTGCTTGCACGTTAAAGGGGAGCCCCAAGCATCGCGACTTGGGAGCTCTTACCTCTTGAGGCCTCACGCACCCCCCGGCCTTGTGGAGCCCTGACTCTCGCATACCGAAGCGGCGGTGGTGTAGCGCTAAGAGAGGGTCCTAAGACGTAGAGCGAAAAAGACATGAAAGGGAAGACAAAAGCCTCTCGAGGGATATTCACCAAGCAAACAAAGCTTAAAGCAAGTCTTTACAAAATCTATTACAAATGAAATGCTAAGATAATCCGTGCCCCTGCACGTCCAGATACAAGAGGGAGCTCAGGCCGTCGCGCCCCCCGAGGTGCCCGCTCTGTCCACGGCAGCCTCCGCCTCCTCCTCCTGGGCATCCTCCTCGTCGTCGCCTTCGTCCTCATCGACCACGACTTGGTCGAATTTCTTGGCGTACGCCTCGGCGGCTTCCCGCGCCTTGTTGCTGATGTCGACCGGCGCCGTCACGGCCTCGAAGTCAAGCGAGGGCTGGAGCCTCGCGAGGTTGCTGAAGATGCGGCTGGTAGCAATGACGAGGAGATCGCGGCTCTCCTCCACGACGCGCTCGTCAAAGTCCTTCACGGTCTCTTCAAGCTTTCCGAGGAATTGCTCGAAGAAGAACGAGTACGCGGCCTCATCGTCGCTCCCTGCGGAAAAGGGGGGAACCTCGATCCTCAGGTCGTCCCCAACGGCGCACGCGCTGACCACCAGGTCGTGGAGCATGCGCTGGCGTTGGCGCGACATGGTCCGGCCGATCTGCGCGGTGTCCCGTGCCTGCTCCACGAGGTTCACGACCGGCCCCACCTGCTGGTGGAGCTTGCTCAGGTCCTTCTCCAGGGCGGTGGCCTTCCCCTCTGTGCGGGCTTGTGCCTCCCTGGCGCTCTGAAGGCGGGAAGCCATCTGCTTCTCCTCCTTCTCGAGCCCCTCGATACGGTCCTGGATCTCTTTGCGCTTCGCCTTGAAGTGCTCCTCCTGCTTCTTGGCCTTCTCGTCATAGTCCTTGGCGAGGTCCAGGCGGATGAGCTTGACCCTGTCGTCGGCCTCCTCCTTCATTTTCCTCTCCTTATCCGCGAGGCCGGCGTTGGCCTTCGCGAAACGCTCGGCGTAGGAGGCTTCGTCCCTAGCCACCCGGCCCTCGTGAGCCTACAGCTGCTCCTCGCGGGTGGCCTGGTCCGCCTCGAGCTGCTGGACCTTCTCTTCGCGTCAGCGCAGCTCCTCCTCGCGGGGGGAGAGCTCTCCCACGCGCTGCGTTAACTCCGCTTCGCGCTGCACCAGCCGCTTCTCGCGGGTGTCCAGCCTCTCGCGGAGCTCCTTTAGGCTGGCCTCTACAACCTTGGAGTCCGCAACGAACTTCTGCTCCGCGGCCGCTATCTCCTGTTGCTTGGAGGCGGTCTCCGCCTCGAGCGCCTCCCTCGCGGCGTCTAGCTGCTCCATGGTCTCCGCCGCTTCCCGCTTCACGCTGTCGCGGGTCTCTGCGGCGAAGCGCATGGCCTCTTGGCGGGCCGCCAGGGCCGCCGCGTCCTGCCGGCAGCAGCTCTCCACGCTCTCGCGGAGGAGGGCCCAGCCCTCGTCGAGCCTCACCCGCTCCTCCGCCCGGGCGAGTTCCTCTTCAGCGAGCTGCGCCTCCAGCGCCTCAAGCGTCCGCCGCGCCTGGCCGAGGACGGCTTGGCGGCGAACCGCTTGGCGCCGCGGCTCCCGCAGCACCAAGGTCCCCGCATCACAGCGGATGCAGAGATCTCGCTCCTTGGCGGGGCGCGAGAGGCACCATGCCTTCGGTTTGCGGTCGCCTCCAGTGCGGCCCGGGGGCTCGCGCGGGCGCCTTCCTCGCCTCCCGCGTCAGGGGCCCTCCGGGGGCTCGCGTGGGCACCTTCCTCGCCCCCGCGTCAGGGGCCCTCCGGGGGCTCGCGTGGGCGCCTTCCTCGCCCCCCGCGTCAAGGGCCCTCCGGGAGCCCGCTGGGGGCTGGGCGCCCTCTCGCCCCAGCTCCCATATCGGTGGGCTCCGGAGCCGCCTCCTCCTCCCGACCTTCGGGGGCGCCTCCCGCCCCCTCCGTGGTGGTCGCGCCCGCCGCGGCCGCGGGCGCGTCTGTCCTCTGTGTGGGAGCCTCCTCCTTGGGGGGTGGCTCCACGACGATCTCCTCAATCGCCTCCTCCTCCTCCTCGTCCGGCCTCGTGGAGGCTCGAGCTGTGTTGGCCGCCGTCTCCTCCTCCGTCACCCTCTGCAGTACGGGAGGAAGAGTGGTCTGGACGGGCGGCGGCATCACCTCGACGATGTCGTCTTCCTCCTCCTCGCGGCGCTTGCCCGTGGGAGGAGCAGCCGCGTGCTGCGGCTCGTCAGCCACCGGCGGCGCTGCGGTGGCGTCAGCGGCCTCCCCAAGCTTGCGGAGCCGCCGTTTCTTCGGGCGCCGCAGGGTTCCTGAAGACAAACAAGCAGAAGATCCGTCAAGAGTATTCTCAGAAGCAAAATGCTAAAAGAAAAAGAAGAATTGAGGCTTACTCGACGGCTATCCTCCACACTCTTTTCTTCGCCTTCGGAGGATGGGGGCTGCTCACCCTGGCCTCCTCGTGAGGCCCTCCAGCATCCTCTTGGGGGGCGCCCCGCCCCGCCGAGGCGTTCCTGTCATGGAGGGCCTTGGTGCGGGGCTCGCGGCGTCCTCCCCTGTTGCCGCTCTCCTCCTCCTCCTCCTCTACGATGCGCCGGGAGCGAGCCACGCGGAAGGCGTCCTCGTCGCCGCTGGAGGAGATCTCCTGGAGGTCCTCGCCAGGCGGCACGTTCCTTGAGGAGCCCGCGTCGCCTCCCGAGGGGTCGGCGCCTCTCGAGGCCTCGTCCTCGCCAGAAGGGTTGGCGCCTCTCGAGGCCTCGTCCTCGCCAGAGTCTTCCTCCTCGTCCGGCTCCGGCGAGTCGCCCACCTGCTCCAGCTCCGCAGCCCATGGGTTGCTGCGGGGCCCGCGGAGCCTTGCAGGCCTGATGCCCCATTCGTTGAAGATGGGCAGGAGTTCCCGGGCTTCGCGCACGCTCTCCTCCACATAGGCGAACAGCGGCAGGGCATCGTCGTTGGCTGGGGACGGAACGGACGCCGTGGCAAAGATGACCCTCATGACCTGCTTCAGCTCGTCCGAAGTGAAGTCGTCTGCGCTCAGGCGCATCCTGTCTTCCGAGCCTGAGTACGCCCACATTGGCTCCGAGTGCCACTGGAGGGGAGCAATGCGGCATGCGACGAAATCCCTCGCCACCATCTGGCCGGTGAGCCCGGCCTCGCGGAGCACCCGAATGCGCTCGTACACCGCCTCAAGCTTGGGGCCCTCGAAGTCGCCGCTCGCCCAACGCGCCCACTTCTTCGGGGGCGCCACGGGTACCTCCAGGTGGCGGTTCGACGACTTGGTGCCGACGAAAAACCACTTCTGGCAGAAATCCTCCACCTTCTTCGTCACCTTGGTGATGGCGTTCTCACCAAGCCACGCGATGGGGATGTAGTCTTCGCTCCTGGCGGCGGCGATGCGGAAAGAGACGCATCCGAACCGCTCATTCGACGCGGTGCTCCGGAGGGTGTAGAAGCTGCGGAAGAGATCCACCGAGGGGTGGATGCCGACGTACGCCTCGCAGATTTAAGCGAAGATGGCGAGGATGAGTATCGAGTTTGGGTGGAGATGAAGGAGTTGGATCCAGTACGCCTCAAGGATCCCCCTGAGAAAGCTGGAGAAGGGAGGAACGAGGCCGGCGTAGAGGGTGTGAAGGACGATGGGGTAGTACCCCGCGCCGACCTTGCTGCTGCCGGGTGCCATGCTTGTGGCACCGAGCTCGCGGGTGTTGGCGGCCGCCAGGTGGCGCACCTTCTCGAGCGCCGCTGCCCGGACGCGGGTTTCCGGCATCGCCCCCTGGGGTGCAGCACCCCGCACCGCCGCCGCCGACGTGCCAGTCTGCATCGCGGCCTTGCCCCTCTGGTCGGCGGTCGCCTTCTTGGGCGCCATGGTCGCTGGAGAAGGAGGTTTGGAGACGGAGCGCTCTGGAGAGATGGAGGCGTCGGGAGAAGTGTGCGGAGGAGTTATGGGAGAAGTGATGGGCGCCGACCGCGCACCCAGGCTTTATTGACCGGCTCCCGAGTCGTGGCGGGCCCCGCCACGTCGCCCGTTGAAGCCGAGGAGGTCGTGGCCTCAGGTGCAACCGCTGCGCCCCACGTGTCGCGGCCCAGGCACGCACCACTGGGCCCTCGACGCTTCGCCTCCATCCATGGGCCTCGACATGCCCATCGCGTGCCCGGGGGCTACTGTCGGCACAGTGGAAACCAGGGTACCACGGGCCGGCCTGCTAGGGCCCAGAAGATTCTTCAGAAGATTTCGCTATGGACCAGTCTCTCCAAGCCTGGCGAGCCTCGCGAGGGTTTTTCCCTCGCGAGGGATCTCTCTTCCTCGCCAAGGGTTTTTCCCTCGGCGAGGGACCTCTCCTCGAGAGGGCATCTCGGATGCCACCTGCAAATTCTGCTAAGGACCAAGCCGAAAGGCTCGGCGAGGCCTTTTGCCTCGCGAGGCCTCCTTCCTCTCGAAGCCAGCTCTGCCTCCGCGGCAGAGCGCACATGGGCTCTGCACCCTCCGCAGAGTGACGACCGCGCCAGCGCGCGGTGACGGCAGCGCCACAGTTGCCATTCTTATGTATAAAGGAGTCAACAAAGCTGCACCAAGCAAAGGAGCCCCAAGGATTGCCACTTTGGTGATAAGGGAACCGTCTGCAGCTACCCTCCAAAGGCGACGTCACCGTGGGACACATCCCGCATCAGCAGCGCCAGCCCACCGTCCTGTTTGGACGGTGGCTTTTCCAGCTTTGGTGACGCTGCACCCTGCCGTGGACCGCGTCCATGGACTTTACCTTTATGGTGGACTCTACATTTATTGTGCACCGCACCTCCTCCTTCGTCGACATGTGGTAGCCCTTCCCGCCAAGACATTTGGGGGGAAGAGGCCCGAGACACCTATAAAAGGAGGAGGAGCACGTTCGGGCAAAGGGTTCACATTTTTCCAAACCCTGGAGTTCGACTCTTAGTTCACACTCTTCTCCGGTTCTAGGGTTAGCCATTGTAGCCACCTCGAGCTCGCCAAGCTCGCCCTGTACTGGAACCTCTCCAAGCAAGTGCAATACAACTCGGAGCAGGACATAGGGGTTTTACCTCACCTAGAGGGCCCTGAACCTGGGTAATACCGTGCGTTCCTCTCTGCAGTGCTTCCCCGCGACGATCCAGGCGAGCACCGTCGCCGAGGCACGTTGAGGGTTGTTTGATTCCGTGTTCAGCCCCTTACTCGATCCTTCGTGAGACACACCCAGTTCCTGGGACAGTTCTCCGACATCAGCATTGGGCCTATATCGCCCTAGTAAACTTACAAGTACGTCGTACTCAGTCTCTCTTTGCTGCATTTATACTTTGTTTCAGAGGAGGACGACACCGAGCAGCTAGGTGGTTTCTTCGTGGACGTCGACTAGTAGTCCGGGGTTCCCAGGTGGCAGCTTGGGACCATGGAACAAGCTGGCTTGGGTTTATGTTTATTTGTAGGCCTCTTAGGCCATATTTGCATCTTGTTGTACTAGACAACACTACTTCGCTTCCGCATGTTGTATTGATGGTCTGTGACCCTTTTGTGTGTAATATTTGGATCTTTCTCATATATGAGTTTTTGTGTCATAGAGTCTGCAATGTGCCAGTTGTTCCACAAGTCTTGATCTCTTTACTATACGTGATAGCTATGTCTGAGCTTATGGCATGATCGAAGTGTTGCGTGCCGATGGTCCATTCCGAGCACGCCTGCCAAAGGTTTTGGCCTGGGATTGGTAAACCCAGTAACCTTCGATTGTGTTGCATGACCGGTTGCACAAAGCTTCACTGTATAGTTCGGGGGTCGGGGCGGTACAAGTTGGTATCAGAGCAGGACTGCCTATAGGAAACCCTTTCTATTGGTCGATGTCGAGTCTAGTTTGAAACATATTTATAACCTAAAAATGAGTTGTGAAAACCTTCTTAGGATTCTTTTTACTCCTCATCCAACTCGCTCTACTCTGATTCTTATCTCTATTTGTTTTAAGCTTGGTGTCGAAGTTTAGGTTCTCGGGGGTTGGGTTCTTACCGTCCAGTTATGTCTCGAGTCCGTTGTATCCGTTTGCTATCGCCGCAATGACGTGATGTCACCGTGGTTGCCTAAATATGTTTTGGTGTTAGTGCCATCTCAAATCGCTATATCTGGAAGAACTCTTTTATCTATCCTAATTGTTCGGAGTTGGTTACTAACTATGTCCTTGTTCCAAATCTTCAGAATGGCTCCTATCCGTCGTGGGGAACAAAGCAATCCTGATGCACCGCCGCCACCCTCAATGGCGGAGGTCCTGATGGCCATTGAGCAAAACCGACTGCGCAACGAGCACTTGCTCGAGCAGTTGGTGCAGCAAGGGGCAAGGAGGAACACGGACTGCAACACTCTCACTGAGTTCTTGCGGTCCCAACCTCCTACCTTCACCGAAGCTAAGGAGCCGCTTGATGCGGATGATTGGCTCCGGGCTCTTGAGCGCAAGTTTGCCGCTCTGCACGTTCCGGTGGCGGAACAAGTCAACTTCGCCACCTACCTGCTGAATGGAGCCGCCGGCTCCTGGTGGGAGAGCCACGTGTCAATGTTTGACGCGGGCCATGTCTTCACTTGGGCGGATTTCCGCGCCGCTTTCCGTGCGGCGTACATCCCCAAGCCCGTCATGGACCTCAAGAGGAGGGAGTTCCTGGACTTGACCCAGGGACGCATGGACGTCCAAGCCTACGGGCGGGAGTTCAACCACCTCTCGCGTTACGCCCCTCGGGACATGACAAATGATGAGGACAAGCAATACCTCTTCCGCAAGGGGCTCGCCCCTCGCCTCCGATACGAGCTCCTACCCTTCAAGTTCCAGTCCTACCAGGAGCTCTACAACCAGGCTCTCACTATGGAGCAGGGTAGGAAGGAGCTGGAGGCTTCCAAGAGGCCAGCTCNCGTTGGCCATGTCTTCACATGGGCGGAGTTCTGCACCGCTTTCCGTGCGGCGTACATTCCCAAACCTATCATGGACCTCAAGAGGAGGGAGTTCCTGGACTTGACCCAGGGATGCATGGACGTCCAAGCCTATGGGCGGGAGTTCAACCACCTCTCCCGTTACGCCCCTCGGGATGTGACGAATGATGAGGACAAGAAATACCTCTTCCGCAAGGGGCTCGCACCTCGTCTCCGATACGAGCTCATACCCTTCAAGTTTCCATCCTACCAGGAGCTCTACAACCAGGCTCTCACCATGGAGCAGGGTAGGAAGGAGCTGGAGGCTTCCAAGAGGCCAGCTCCCGTGGACCACCAGAGCTCCTCCTCCTCTGACGGCAAGAAGCGCAGGGTCTTCGTGCCTTTCAGCGCTGTGCCACGCGCTCCTTTCGCGCTGACGCCCACCGGGTACTTGCCACCTCCGCCTCGCCCAGCTACTTAGACCTTGGGTGCGGCGGGAGGCAGTTTTCGACCTCGACTTCCTGCACCGCCGGGGCTCACTTGGTACAACTGTGGCCAGCCGGGTCACTTCTCCAAGGATTGCCCTGAGAAGGCACCCGCTCCCTCCACCCCAGCAGCCAAGGCTACGAGTGTCAGCCGTGGACGACTAAACCACGTCTCGGCTGAAGGAGTTGAAGAGGACCCCAGTGTTCTCATGGGTACGCTTCGAATCAATGCATATCCAGCTTCAGTTTTATTTGATTCTGGAGCATCGCATTCATTCATATCCATATCATTTGCACACAACCATCAAATACCGTTTGAGAATATGGACTCCCTACTAGTGGTTAAAACACCAGGGTCTCGTTGGCAAACCAAGTGGGTTACTTCCGAGGTTCAGATTTCAATAGGTTCAATACCTTTTCCATTCCAGTTGATAGCCCTGAAGTCAGAGGATCTGGATGTTATTCTGGGCATGGACTGGTTAGTCAAGTATCAGGCCAACCTGGACTGTGCTGCCAAGAGTGTCACAGTAATCCACCCAAGCTATGGGGAAGTGCGTTACTGGTCCCCTTCATCCGCAGCTCCATCCGCTGCCACTCCTCTCTCTCCGGAGATCAGTCTGTACTTCATGGAAGGTATCACCCCGCCTGAAATGCATGAGGTGAATGTGGTGTGTGAATTCCCCGACGTCTTTCCCGAAGAATTGCCTGGCATGCCACCTGATCAAAGTGTGGAGTTTGTCATCGAATTGGTTCCGGGAACCGCCCCTATTTCCAAAAGGCCCTACCGCATGCCAGCGGAAGAGCTAACTGAATTGAAGAAGCAACTTGATGAGCTGCTGGAAAAAGAATTCATCCGGCCGAGTAGCTCACCTTGGGGCTGCCCGGTCATCTTTGTCAAGAAGAGGGATACAAATGTTCCTCGGCTGGTTGTTGATTACCGCCCTCTGAATGCGGTGACCATCAAGAACAAGTATCCTATTCCCAGAATAACTGACCTGTTCGATCAACTAGCTGGTGCAACTGTATTCTCCAAGATGGATCTGAGGTCAGGCTACCATCAGATAAAAATCCAAAAGGAGGATATTCCGAAGACGGCTTTCACTACCCGTTATGGGTTATATGAGTACACCGTCATGTCCTTCGGCCTCACAAATGCTCCAGCTATATTCATGAGGCTGATGAACTCTATCTTCCATGAGTACCTCGACAAGTTCGTCATAATTTATATTGATGACATCCTTGTCTACTCCAAAACCGAAGAAGAACATGCTGAACATCTTCGGCTAGTCTTGACCAAGCTTTGAGATCACCGCCTCTATGCCAAGTTCTCCAAGTGTGAGTTTTGGCTAAAGGAGCTCATTTTCCTCGGTCATGTGGTGTCAGCTACTGGAGTAGCGGTGATACCAGACAAGATTCAGGCAATCCTGGATTGGCCTACCCCCAAGTCCGTCAAAGACATCCGCAGCTTCCTCGGATTGGTGGGTTATTACCGCCGATTCATCGAGGGCTTTTCCAAGATAGCCAAGGCACTGACTGACCTCCTCAAGAAAAATAAACAATTTGTGTGGTCAGACAAGGCTGAAGAAAGTTTCCAAACCCTCAAGTTCAAGCTCACCACCACCCCGGTGCTTGTCCTTCCTGACACCGACAAGGATTTTGTCGTCTATTGTGATGCATCACTCCAAGGCTTGGGCTGTGTTTTGATGCAATAAGGCCATGTTGTCGTCTATGCTTCCTGTCAGCTCAAACCACATGAGCAAAACTATACAACTCATGATCTAGAGCTTGCTGCTGTGGTACATGCTCTGAAGCAATGGAGGCCCTACCTGTTGGGCAACCGTTGCGAGATCTACTCCGACCGTCAAAGTCTGAAGTATCTCTTCACCCAGCCGGATCTGAACTTGAGACAGAGAAGATGGCTGGAATTGATTAAAGACTATTATGTGACCCTCAACTACCAGCCCGGCAAGGCAAATGTCGTGGCGGATGCTCTGAGCCGCAAGGCCTATTGCAACACATTGATGGTTGAAAAGGCCCAACCTGCCCTCCATGAGGAGTTTGCCCGTTTGAACCTGGACATTGTTCCTTCCGGTTTTCTGGCAAACTTAGAAATCAAATCCACCCTTGAGGATGAAATCAAGGCCGCTCAGCAACATGATGCGGGCATCCTCAAGATCAAGGAGAATATCGCAACTGGGAAGGCCAAGTGTTTCTCCATTGATGACTCTGGTGTTGTCTATTTCGAGGACCGTCTTGTGGTGCCCAAGAGTGGAGATACCAGAGGGTTAATCCTCCAAGAGGCACATGAATCTCCCATATCCATCCACCCCGGTAGCACCAAAATGTACCAAGACCTCCGCCCTAAATTCTGGTGGACTCGCATGAAGCGGGAAATTGCCAAGTATGTTACTGAATGTGACGTCTGTCGCCGAGTGAAGGCTGAACATCAAAGGCCAGCTGGTACCCTTCACCCCATAGCCATTCCCGAGTTGAAATGGGATGAAGTTGGCATGGACTTCATCACCGGTTTCCCAAAATCACAAAAAGGAAACAATGCCATCTGGGTCATCATCGACCGTTTGTCCAAGGTCGCTCACTTCCTTTCGGTCCGTGACGACATTCGAGCAAGCCAACTTGCGGATTTGTATATGGCCCGGATTGTTCCTTTGCACGGGGTTCCTTTGCGGATCATCTCAGACCGTGGTAGTCTGTTTGTCTCCAAATTCTGGCAAAGTTTCCAAACGGCTCTTGGAACCCGTCTCAACTTCAGCACCGCCTATCATCCTCAAACGAACGGTCAAACTGAAAGGGTGAACCAAATTCTTGAGGACATGCTTCGGGCATGTGTCATCTCCTTCGGCAAGGGTTGGGAAAAATACCTCCCTCTCGCCGAGTTCTCCTACAACAATAGCTACCAAGCCAGTTTGTAAATGGCTCCCTTTGAGGTTCTATATGGGAGAAAATGCCGGACTCCTCTGAATTGGTCCGAAACCGGAGAGAGGCCACTCTTCGGTCCTGATGTGATCAATGAAGCCGAGGAGAAAGTCCGTATCATTCGGGATAATCTCAAGGCTGCTCAATCCCGGCAGAAAAGCTACTATGACAAGCATCATCAGGAGGTTCACTATGAAATTGGTGACAAAGCCTATCTTCGTGTCTCTCCTTTCCGAGGCGTCCGTCACTTCGGGATCAAGGGAAAATTGGCACCTCGCTATGTTGGCCCTTTCACTGTCCTAGCCAAGCGAGGAGATCTCTCCTATCAACTCGAGTTGCCCTCCAACTTCCCGGATGTCCATGATGTATTCCATGTCTCCCAACTCCGCCGTTGCTTCAAGGATCCAATCCGTGGGGTTGATCATGAGGTGTTGGACATCCAGGAGGATTTGACCTATCGCGAGCATCCTATCCGCATCTTGGATGAAGCGGAAAGGAAAACCCGCAACAAGACCATCAAGTTCCTAAAAATTCAATGGTCTAACCATTCCGAAGAAGAAGCCACTTGGGAGCGAGAAACTAGTCTTCGTCAGGAATATCCCGCCTTCTTCACTGAAGCCTAGAATCTCGGGACGAGATTCCTGTAAGGGGGGGGTAGAATTGTAACAGCCCCAGCTTTGTACTGAAAAATACGAAGAATTTTTTCCACTTTTTGCATTCTTGATTTGCATCATAACATCCATATGCAATTGCTATTTCTAACATTCACTTGGAAACAAATTGAAATGGGGAAGCAAACCTTCCACAACCCTCCACCAAATGAATTTTCTCAACTTAGCAAACCAATAAACTTGAACTTCCAAATTGTTCAGGAAGTTCCAAGTGTGCATGTTATATTCATTTGATGAAGCAATTCCTTATTAAGCAAGGAAATAAATTTGATAATTCAAATTGGCTTAATTCAATTTCTATTTTTGAAACCAAGTTAAACATTTCAACAATTCAAACTAAACTCATGGGGAGCTTCAATATTATTCTGAGAGCCTCCATGAATATTTTCACTAATTTTGGAATTTTTTAAGTGCTTCAAATAAATGCATTTTGCAATTTGTCAAAAATAACCATATTGCAACAATATGAATAGATCTGAACTTAAACATTTTATTTTGAAGCCAAACTTTTTGTGGAGCTCCTGCATGTCATGGGGAGGCTTTATGAATTTTTTCTGAATTTTTGAAATGCTTTGGGGCCTCAATTAAATCCATTAAACTGCTACTGGACCTTTATGCAATTAAATCATTTGGGGCTGGGGGGTTTTCTGGAAAAGCATCATCGCCTCCACAGTGCGCCCGGCACTGGCGCCATGCCGGGGCGCCCATGCCGGCGTGCCCCCCCTGCACGGATGCCTCCGTGGCCGTGGTGGACGCCCCACTGCCTCACCACCTGCTCCCGGCTCCATTTCCCACTGGTTCCTTCTCCTCTCTCCCTCTCTTGCGTACTCCCGAGCTCCTCCGCTTCCGCCGCTATTGCCGAGCTCGCCGCCGTCATTCCGGTGCTCCCCGTGTAGATCGAAGCGGACAGGGAGGTCTGTCGCGTCCTCTGCTTCCTCCCCACCGGCGGAATCGGACCGGGAGGCCCGACGCCGACGCGTGCGTCCTCGTCTTCCCCAACCCCTGCCGCCGCTCGCCGCTCTCGTCCTTGCCGGATTCCGACCGCGGTGGTCGTCCCCGGCCGCGCCTAGCCACCCCACGCGTCACGGGTGAGTTCCCCGTCCGTTTCTGCCCTCTCCCGCTTCCCTCCTATCCCTCGCTCGCCGTCGATTAGCCGGCGGTCGCCGCCGCGTCACAATCCCCGTGAGCCCGGCCTGGGCTCCGGCCTGACCGGCCACGAGGCCGGATGGCTCGGGCTAGTGCCCGGCCTGGCTCAGCTTGGGTCGGCACGAGGCCGGTGGCTTCGGCCACCCTCCCGGCCTGCACCCCAGCCTGGGCCGGCCAAAGGCCGGAGGCTTCGGGAGCCCCCCCCCGGCCTGCAGCCCAGCCTGGCCGGCCTGTCTGGCATTTGAATTTCCTTTTTTGGCAAATAAAAGCAAATTAAAACATTTCATATCTTTTCAAATAATGATCCAAATTTGGCAAATCAAATTTCAAAATGATCAGGAAAACAAACTCTACTTGTTAGAATCATTGTAAATTTCTTTTGAAATTATATTCTTGCTATTTATTTAGGAATTCCTAAAATGGTATAAATAGAACCTAATTTGGGAAAAATCTTAATTCGATAAATTTTTAACCAAAAATTATGAATAAAATGTCAAAATGATCATTGCTTCAAATGCTTTCAAATCATGGTAATATCAACTTATGATCTAAAATATTTATTTGATGTTATTCTTAATTTGATTAAAGGAATTAAATTCAAATAATTACTTAATTCACTATTTAATCATCGATACTCGAAAAATTACAAATAAGGTACCAAAATGATCGGAAGAACAAAACCTACTTAATCATGTCATGTTCATGCATATTTGAGCCACTTCTCTAATAATGTCTTAAATTATAAGTAATGTGGTCACTAAGATAAATATGGGGTTGTTTTCCAAATAATTGTACTAATTATTTGGAACTCCATTTAAATTGTTAAATACATTAAAGGATGGTATCTTTGTATCAATTTGACATGTCATCATGTGATTGAGCGTTGCACCTTGTGTTCGTGTGATTTATTTGTTCTTTGGTATTATTTTGGGTATCGATAGATTCCGGAGTTGAGGTCACCGCGACCTACCCCGACGAGCCGTACTACATGCCCCGGCAGCAAGGCAAGAGATAATCTAACCTTCTTGGCATCTAGAATCCTATTGTTTTATAAACTTATTTTGTCCACCATAATATTGCATGCGGTTCCAATGTCACTTTTGATCAAAATGTAGACTATCCTATGAATGCATGTTTATCCCCGAACCAATACATGTATCCCTACCTATGAACCCTAGGTTTGATGTGTTGGCCGAAGACAAGAATATAATTGAAGTATTTATATGCTTAGCTATGCTTAGCCATGCTTAGTCGAATGCGAGTTATGTCCGTTGTTTAATTCCATAATTGATGATGTTGATGGAATGACTTGGGCATGGTGGTTACCTTGATGCTTAATTAAAATGTTAAGAAGGCTTGGATGAGTTGCCATCGGGGATGGTGTTTTGCCTCATCCTTGCCCCTAGGTGCGAGTTCTTTACCTCTTGAACCAAGACTGAGCGTGCTTCCAAAGGTGGGGACATATGGAATCCCCTTTGACCGAATAAGTGTTGAGGGGCTTGTCAAGGGTCCTCTAGTTTGTTATTTCCATTTGCGCGTGAGTGTGTGGGTGGAAAAGGAACGAGGATGACTGTGGTGTTTAGGATGTGGCCGCGGGGCAGGGCGTTGGAGGCGCTGAACCTGTCCTTCCGCACACTGATGGTCCTTGAGTAAGCCTCATGCAATGTAAAGGTCTAACCGCGCCCACTCGTCGGCCTTCCCCGGAAGAGGGCCAATCAGGTGAGCCGGACAGTACCGATGGGTAAATTAGTACACCCCTGCAGGGTTTAATCTTTTCGAAAAGCCGTGTCCGCGGTTATGGACGACTTGGAAATAGACGATAAGACCATAGAGAACCTTAACCTAATTGATATGGCAGCTAAAGGTTGCATAATCAACATGTGATAAAGGTTCATTTCCTCGACGGTGATTCGAGGGGGTGCCTTTGGTGGAGATGAGTGGGTTATGGCTACAAGTTGGTTCGATGAGAACCAAAGATGAAAAGTTTACTCTCTTATACCCTTTATGAAAAACAATTCTGAGTAGTCGATGCCATGGGTCTCTTATACTTTTATAAATGAAAACTAGCTTTATGCAAAATCGATACATACAGTTTTAGAGCCTCCGTCAGCATTGGGGCTATATCGCCCTACTAAACTTGCGAGTACGTCATACTCACTCTCTCTTTGCTGCTTTTATGAATTTGTTTCAGAGGAGGACGACACCGAGCAGCTAGGTGGGTTCTTCGTGGACGTCGACTAGTAGTCCGGGGTTCCCAGGTGGCAGCTAGGGACCGTGGAGCAAGCTGGCTGGGTTTATTTATGTGTAGGCCTCTTAGGCCCTATATTTGGATCTTGTTGTATTAGACAACACTACTTCGCTTCCGCTTGATGAATTGTTGGGTCTGTGACCTTTTGTGTGTAATATTTGTATCTTTCTCATATATGATTTGCTATATGAGTTTTTGTGCCGTAGAGTCTGCAATGTGACAGTTGTTCCACAAGTCTGGATCTCTCTACTATATGTGATAGAGATGTCTGAGCTTATGGCATGATCGAGGTGTTGTGTGCCGATGATCCATTCCGAGCACACCTGCCAAAGGTTTTGGCCTGGGATTGGTAAACCCAGTAACCTTCGATTGTGTAGCATGACCGGTTGCACAACGCTTCACTGTATAGTCCTGGGGTCGGGGCGCTACACCCATCTTGCTTGAAAGATCGCATGGTTAAGAAAGTATTTACCTTCTCAAGTACAAACCGTCTCGATCACAAGGAAATGGTAAGTGTTTTTCTTGTCCTTTGTTGTACACCTGATCTGTTCATTTTTTGTATATCCAACTTTGATGATGGCTGACACTAGAATTTCCCCCTCATATGCAGCTCATGTTTACTGTGCTACAAGACCTAATGCCATAATCCAAGGATTTCACCGGACACTACTACATAATTGTCTTGAATCTAAAGGCAAGAAGGTTTGAGGTGATGGACTCGTTGCGGTCAAAAAAGGATCCTGGTCTCAAATCAGACGCTGCTGCTATCATTGAACATATCAAGCAGTTGTGGTCGTTGTACTACTCTGAATCCAATATCAACATGGCTAACTTCAGAACTGAACACATTGACACTCAAATGCAGAAAACATCGTAAGTGTCCATGTATTTTTACCAATTTGTTTTCATAGAAATACATGTAGTACCATACCCTGTATCTACTTAAATACATGTTAAATACATGCAGCAGCAACACTGTAACTATCCCCTGTTAACTACGTGTAGTAGCAACACTGAATGTACCTTTCCATCGTAGGATACATGTAGCACCAAACCTGCTTCAGATGTTCTTTACAAATACATGTATCAGCAACACTGTAACTACTTCATGTTAAATACATGCAGTACCAAACCTGGATGTACCAAAATGTCGAATTGACACAATATACTCTATGTTTGATGTTCTATGCAAGCTACGACTGCGGTTTCTTCGTCTTGAAGTTTATTGAAGCATGGCATGGTAGGAAGGTGCTGCCATTCTACCCAGCTGATATGGTTATCCTGAGGAAGCTATATGCAAAGAAATGGGTGGATTGGGAAGAGAACAAGGTCATATGGCAGGAACTACTGGTCCACCATGAATGAGACAGGTACTTCTATCCCACATGTATTTTTTTTCTAGCCACAGGGATGTGCTCATGCAAGTGTCCAACCACAGGCTGAAGCTATAGATGAGGAACATGCCGTTGACAATAAAAACAAGGTTATGATCTGACTGTCCCATTTTTCTTGTCCGTAACAGTAGCAGACTTTTTTAGTCTGTAATTTTTCCCTAATGAAGAATGTTTATTTGATGCAGAATACTCTATTCAACCGGTCTTCTCCAATGAAGATAGTAAGGGTTTGCAAAGCAATGAGTGACACCCGGCGCGCTCTTATCAGTAATGCCGATTTTGGAGACATTCTTGGTATGAAGGTTTCAAAGCTAAATCCAGAATTGTGCAGATATTTGGTGTGGTGCTTCAACCCCAATACTTGTGAGCTTGACTTCGGGGAGAGGGGTAGGATTCCCATTACACACCAGTCAGTTGTCAGGGTAATGGGAGTCCCCTGGGGTGCCACCCCCGTTGCGTATCGTCTCGATGTAGAAGCAACGAGTTTCATGCTGAACATGTTTGGAATTAAAGATGTGAAGAAGCCGACTATCGCAGCTGTTGAGTTGGAGTTAGGGCCAAAGTTTCCTGCTGATGCAGCCTACCTCAGGAAGTTCATGATGTACCTAGTATGCTCAGTGTTTGCCCCAACCACATGAATATGTGTCAGTCCTAGGTGCTACCCCTCCTTGATCAACACATATGCTTTACGCGAACTGAACTGGCCCAAGTTCATCATTGATATACTCATCCAATGCGCAAAATCAAAGGATAAGAAGAACTGGTTCAAGGCTTGCATGCCATACCTTATGGTAAGAGTTTTTTGGTTCACCGTGTACATTTCTACTCACCTTTTCATGAGTTTTTTTTATACATGTTGATGTTTCACTCATCTTTATGCCATTTTTTCAATTTTAGGTTCAGTATGTTGACTCCTTGGAAACAAATGCAGTGGATGTTCCTCAGGATGGGACTCACATTTGTGTGTGGACGAACAAAATGGTCAAGGCTGTTGTCGATCTGGATACTTACAGTGACAGCTCCTTTGGAAAACTACATTTAAGTTCGATTTTATATGTAGATCTTTTTGCAAGCATTTCATGATATTTTTTGGATTGTCCTAACATCAACTGTTTATCCGTTGCTGCTCCCAGCTCAAGCCACAATACAGAAATGCGACGTCAATGTTCTCAATGCGAGCTGAAGGCCTGGACCATTTCATCAAGACCCATGTCCAAGGTCTCAGTGAAGAGGTAAGAGAGAGCAATTTTATTGTCCTTTTGCATAAGTTTTGTACAGCATAACCTGGTCCCAAATGGCATTTTCTTACAGTTTCTATTCGAACTCTTCTTACTCATGAAAACAGGATCTGGAAAAGTACAGAGGACCAGTCACTGAAATGTGCATTGTGTTTGAAGAAGGGCTGGCAAATTTCATCAAGACATTGTCCAGCAACCAGGAAAAGCACACTGAACCTGATCAGGAATGTCAAGAAACAGATTATGATAGAAGGAAGTCCAAACATAAGAGAGCCAGGTGCGAAAACAACACGGAAGGGGGTTGTGCAAATGGAGAGGAAGTTGGCCATACGGACAAGGCAAAGAACAGCTTGGAACAACTAAAATCAAGGAAGAGGAAAGCAAGGGAAGAAGCCATCTGTGTGGGCAAACGAATTCCAAAAATCTTCAAGCAAGCAGGAGTTGAGCAGGCTGAACCAACTGCACCCACAGAGACTAATATGCAGAGGGAAGAAGAAGCAGTGGAGCAGGAAAAGGGTGTAGACATTGGGGCAGTGGAACAACTGGTTGCTGACATCGGGGCAGTGGAACAACCGGCTGCAGATATTTTGGCAGTGTGGCAGGAACTAGTTGCAGACATTGGGGCAGTGGGGCAGGAACCCGGTGCGTTGGATTCATTGAAGCATCAACAGTCATATGGGTCAAGTTCGCCATCAAGCGTAGATACACCCAACCGAGGTGCAATGGACTCAAATCTGTCACCCACTGTATCTGTTACCTTGTTCAAGGAGCAATTGGCAGAGGGGAGTCAACTTACAAGGAAATCATCAGGGAAATACAAGAAGACTATAACATTTGCAGACCATGCCAGGGGTGAACTGGTTGATGCTGGTGCAACAAGCTTTTCGCTATCAAACGGAGCAGGCCCTACTGGCGCAGTTCAAGTGAGTCCAATAAAAAGAAGACCTGTCACCAGATCAATGTCTCCAACTCTCTCCGCATCCCCTAGGAACAGTGATAGCCCAGATTGACAGTGGCAAGATGTAGTTCCAACCAATGGTACACCCAGTATACGATGGCAAACACGTTTCGCTACTGCTGAAGCAAGAGCTAACAGAACCATACCATCCATGTCTGTTAAAACACCAGCACTACTGCAGGGTCAGTCAACACCTTCAATCCTGAAGAATAGCATGAGCAGGAAGCTGGAGATGGAGTTTGGCAGTGCAGAGCTCCCACCTGAAACTGAACAATAGAAATATCGAAGAGAAATGATAGATTCTTACCCCAATTTTGACCTGGTTATTGATGACCCACCTGCAGAAGAAACTACTGCCCATCATGAGGCAGACGCGGCAGATGAAGCTCCTGTTGTGATATCCAGCTATGATGATAGTGGTGATTCCTTGGACGAGATTTATGCTACTATCGAGATGCCAGTTACGACTCCTGGATGTACCAATGGTCATGTGGATGTTAGAACCGATGGTCAGAACAGTTGTACACCAGTACCACAAGCGCATCAAACAAGGATTGTTAGGCCCGCTCTTGCAGGGAAGTCTCCATATGTTCAATGTAGCAAAAAACCAGTCGTGTCGAAGCATACAATTGAGTTGTATAACAAAATCTGTTCTTACAGCAGCATAACACGTAATGAAATAAATCACACAGATGGTGTACACAAGGAGAAGATAATTGATTATGGAAACTGGTTCGTACATTTGTGGGATTTGGCAGACTCTGTAAAGCCAACTGGATGGATGAGTAATTCAACACGTGAGGTTGCTTTGCATGTTCTTGCTAGGGAGATGGAACAGCAGAAGAAATGTGTGATGCCACTTCGAGTATCTGTAAGTAAACAATGGAAAATCTTATGTTTTTTTCTGCAATGTTTCTTCTGTTTGTGTCTACAGCTTGTCCTTTTTGTTTTCTTACATACATAGTAACTTACCCCCCTTATTTGTGTGGGTAGACCAAGCTTAGGTTCCCATCTTGCCTGAAAGATTGCATGGTTAAGAAAGTATTTACCTTCTCAAGTACAAACCGTCTGGATCACAAGGAAATGGTAAGTGTTTTTCTTGTCCTTTGTTGTACACCTGATTTGTTCATTTTTTGTATATCCAACTTTGATGATGGCTGACACTAGAATTTCCCCCTCATATGCAGCTCATGTTTACTGTGCTACAAGACCTAAAGCCAGAATCCAAGGATTTCGCCGGACACTACTACCTAATTGTCTTGAATCTAAAGGCAAGGAGGTTTGAGGTGATGGACTCGTTGCGGTCAAAAAAGGATCCTGGTCTCAAATCAGATGCTGCTGCTATCATTAAACATATCAAGCAGTTGTGGTCGTTGTACTACTCTGAATCCAATATCAACATACCTAACTTCAGAACTGAACACATTGACACTCAAATGCAGAAAACATCGTAAGTGTCCATGTATTTTTACCAATTTGTTTTCACAGAAATACATGTAGTACCATACCCTATATCTACTTCAATACATGTTAAATACATGCAACAGCAACACTGTAACTATCCCCTGTTAACTACGTGTAGTAGCAACACTGAATGTACCTTTCCATCGTAGGATACATGTAGCACCAAACCAGCTTTAGATGTTCTTTACAAATACATGTATCAGCAACACTGTAACTACTTCCTATTAAATACATGCAGTACCAAACCAGGATGTACCAAAATGTCGAATTGACACAATATACTCTATGTTTGATGTTCTATGCAAGCTATGACTGCGGTTTCTTCGTCTTCAAGTTTATTGAAGCATGGGATGGTAGGAAGATGATGCCATTCAACCCAGCCGATATGGTTATTCTGAGGAAGCTATATGCAAAGAAATGGGTGGATTGGGAAGAGAACAAGGTCATATGGCAGGAACTACTGTTCCACCATGAATGAGATAGGTACTTCTATCTGTCGGGGATATGACTCCGGGTACCCAGAGTTGGAGGTTTATTAGTGTAACAGGAGGGAAGAAATAGCAATAAATAAGCTAACGGTAAAGAAAAAGCCTAAAAGGCCAGCCTGGGCCGACTTTGGCGTGGCCCATGCCGGCCTGCCGAATCTGCTCTGACCCGGGTGGGCCGAGTCGTGCTCCGGGTCCCGGGTGGGCCGAATCTGTGTTACCCGGCCTGCCGAATCATTGTTTCCCGGGTGGGCCGAATCTGTGTCACCCGGGTGGGCCGAATCAGTGTTTCCCGGGTGGGCCGGATCTCATTCACCTCGGCTTCTAGCCACCTCGGCCGGACCCATGTTATCTTGGATGGGCCGGCATCAACCGGACTCGGCTGGGCCAGGATCCCCAGCGCCCAGGTCGGTGCGTCACTCGACCGAATCCCAGCGCCCTGGCCGGATCGAAGCCATCGAGCAGCAGACCAGCTTCCAGCGCTCCCAGGACCGGATCGGCACCCCGGGTGAGAGGCCAACGTCCAGCTCTACCTCAAACCGGATCACTGCACGCCAATATCTCCAGGCCGGCATCTCCAAGCTATACTCCAGAGCGGAACAAGCAGCAAACCAGCATACTCCCTCTATAAATATCAGTGCCTGCTACCAAAGGACAAGAGCTAAGGACAGGATGATGAAGACTAGGACGCAGGCAATGTGGCTACAGTGGGCACCGTGACGCGCCAACAGTATGGACGAGACCCCAGTAGTCGTTTCACCTGCAGTGTAGCATAGTGTGGCGTATAGTGCCTTGTGGGGTACACCTTGTCCCCTGGGCTCCCTTTATAAGGAGCACCAGGGGGAGTGCTCAGGAAGAACGGAAGGTGGGCACACGTTCTCCACTCAGCTCAGGTAGGATCGCTTGGCTAGCTTAGCTCACAGGTGGTGCCAGTCTCAGTTCATCAGTTCATAGCTCTAGCACTCGTAGATGTAGACATACAACTCAAGGAGACTTTGTACTGATCACATATACAGAGAGGAGAATACACAGAGTAGGCTAGATGCTGCAGTAGGGGTTTTATCTCTCGTGAGAGCCCCGAAGCAGGGTAAATCCCCGTGTTCATTTGTTTGTTTGTGTGAGCAACTCTCCTTGTGGTAATCCCTCCCCGAATCCTCTAGCGTCCATCGGCCCCAAACTTAAGCCTACCCCTAGGCATCTGTTGTTCACCACGACGATAGTTGGCGCCCACCGTGGGGCTGGTAGTGGCGCTTGCTGGATCAAATTCGGACGGGACCTTCTTCATCAACGCGGGGACTCGACATCACCATTATCCCCCGCGCTCCAGCTTGCCGCCGTTGGCAGAGGCTGGCGCAACCTACACCAACGGTCATCATCAACAGATCACGGGTAACTGCCCGTCGGTTGCCCGGGTCGTACCGGTTCTATCGATCCAGTATGCACCTACAATGCTCCGTGAGTATTTTCCTTGATATCGTGCAAAGTTGGTTAATCTCAAAAATAGCTCGGGGTCTGCCCCTTCGTACATTGCTTAGTTGTTTTCCCCGGGAGCTAAGTGTTTCGACCCGAGGACTGCCCGTTTACTCCGGAGCTTATCTTTTCCTTAATGTTAAGAGTGACTCGGGGACTCGGTTGAAACCGAGTCTGCATTTTCATATATATAATTTCGCTGCTCGACTTAAATATATCTGTTGAATAGAGTTGTTGCTCTGGTTAAAATATTCATTATATATATGCTTGAACTAACATTGAAAGGTGGTATTGGCTCTACCGAGACAATATCCATCACCAAGGTCGTGGTATATCAGTCTTCTCGGGTTCATTTTATACTCATTGTGGCTTAAGAGCATATCCCAGATAATCGTTGACATCGCCTTGCCGAATTATAATGGCATATCATCCCGACATATCCTATGTCAGCAAATCAGAGTATCACAACACCATATCTCAAAATCGCCGTTTATGTCGGTTCGCCAAAATATCTGGCCATCCTGCAATATCTCAAATCGCCATTTATTTCGGCTTGCCAAAATATCACGACATTTATCTCACATCATCAAGCATCTCACAAATCATTATCTTTATCGGCCTTACCGACTATCATGATTCTTTAGTTATTCGAACTTGGAGAGTATCATGGCATCATTATCTCGGTGCTCAGAGTCGAAAAATATCTAATCTCACTGAGTGTTACGCGTTGAGGAATATCTCAACTCGTCATCTGACAAGTGCCCATGAAGGCAGAATGTCAAATTCAGCCAAGGACGGTTATATCTCGGTCCAGCTCGTGCTGCCAACATACAATTTCGGTAATGCCCAAGAAGGCTAGAAACCGGTATATAATAATGCCCAAGCAGGCTATATGTCGGTCCAGCTCATGCTGCTGACATATCTATGCAGTAAATGCCCAAAGTAGCAGAAACCGACATAAGAAATATGCCCAAGAGGCCAATATGTCAAACCAACTTATGCTGGAGACATTTGATGTCGGTAAACCGACATAAGAAATATGCCCAAGAGGCCAATATGCCAAACCAGCTTATGCTGGAGACAACGTATGTTGGTAATCCGACATAAGAAATATGCCCATGCAGGCACTATGTCAATCCAGCAAAAGGTTGTTGACATCCGACATATGAAATAAGCCCATGCAGGCACTATGTCAATCCAGCAAAAGGTCGTTGACATCCGACATGTGATGACGCCCATGCAGGCTACAACATGATACAGCTCATGCTACCTACATGTGATTTTAATACGGTCTATAATTGCTATATGTCTGGTCAGCCCTTGCAGGCTATAAATCAATGCCAACTCTGCGATACCAATGTTTGGTGAGACTATGCACGACTCTATAAGCCCCACACAGCCTCGGGGACTACTGTCGGGGATATGACCCTGGATACCTAGAGTTGGAGGTTTATTAGTGCAACAGGAGGGAAGAAATAGCAATAAATAAGCTAACGGTAAAGAAAAAGCCTAAAAGGCCATCCTGGGCCGACTTTGGCGTGGCCCATGCCGGCCTGCCGAATCTGCTCTGACCCGGGTGGGCCGAGTCGTGCTTCGGGTCCTGGGTGGGCCGAATCTGTGTTACCCGGCCTGCCGAATCATTGTTTCCTGGGTGGGCCGAATCTGTGTCACCCGGGTGGGCCGAATCAGTGTTTCCCGGGTGGGCCGGATCTCATTCACCTCGGCTTCTAGCCACCCCGGCCGGACCCCTGTTATCTCGGATGGGCCGGTATCAACCGGACTCGTCTGGGCCAGGATCCCCAACGCCCGGGTCGGTGCGTCACTCGACCGAATCCCAGCGCCCTGGCCGGATCGAAGCCATCGAGCAGCAGACCAGCTTCCAGCGCTCCCAGGACCGGATCGGCACCCCGGGTGAGAGGCCAACGTCCAGCTCTACCTCAAACCGGATCACTGCACGCCAATATCTCCAGGCCGGCATCTCCAAGCTATACTCCAGAGCGGAACAAGCAGCAAACTAGCATACTCCCTCTATAAATATCAGTGCCTGCTACCAAAGGACAAGAGCTAAGGACAGGATGATGAAGACTAGGACGCAGGCAACGTGGCTACAGTGGGCACCGTGACGCGCCAACAGTATGGACGAGACCCCAGTAGTCGTTTCACCTGCAGTGTAGCATAGTGTGGCGTATAGTGCCTTGTGGGGTAGACCTTGTCCCCTGAGCTCCCTTTATAAGGAGCACCAGGGGGAGTGCTCAGGGAGGACGGAAGGTGGGCACACGTTCTCCACTCAGCTCAGGTAGGATCGCTTGGCTAGCTTAGCTCACAGATGGTGCCAGTCTCATTTCATCAGTTCATAGCTCTAGCACTCGTAGATGTAGACATACAGCTCAAGGAGCCTTTGTACTGATCACATATACAGAGAGGAGAATACACAGAGTAGGCTAGATGCTGCAGTAGGGGTTTTATCTCTCGTGAGAGCCCCGAAGCAGGGTAAATCCCCGTGTTCATTTGTTTGTTTGTGTGAGCAACTCTGCTCATAATCCCTCCCCGAATCCTCTAGCGTCCATCGGCCCCAAACTTAGGCCTACCCCTAGACATCTATTGTTCACCACGACAACAATATCCCACATGTATTTTTTTCTAGCAACAGGGATGTGCTCATGCAAGTGTCCATATCATTACTAGTAGCTATAGCATGTTTTTGTGTGTAAAACAACATTCATGGAGCTACAAAACACATGGAGGACAAAAACAAAAATCATTTGATGTAGCAGTAGTTCTTTTGTGTCACCCAATTGTCTCGTACAGAAAATTACATATTTCCCTGGTTTTTTTAAACCATACTGCCCAAATCATGCCCCATAGGTTCAGGAGGAGGAGTAATTTTGCTTGGGCAAGTCGCTGAATTGTGTTCTGTAGACCCACACACACTGCATGCAACAACCTTCGTCGGCTTCAGATGGAGCCCTGACTTCTTCCTTTCTCCCCAGGCCGTCCTCTAGTTGGAACACAGATTGGGTCTCGAACAACCTGTTGCCCAGTAGAACTACCTTGACCTGCACCGACGACACCTTCCATGACCGGAGCACCCCCTTGATCAGCAACATCCTTCTTCTTATTCTTTCGTTTGGCTGTTTCTGACACCTTCATCGCATTAAGTTCATTCACCAAGGCGCGCATGTACTTATCAGCCACTGCTTTCATTTTGTCAGATGTAGCTGCAAGTTTTGCGACATCTGTCCAGTCATTGCATAGGTTACCATAGCGGACCAACTTCTTTTCTTTGTTGGTCAGCTTCCTGTTAGTTGGCACTTCTGGAAGCTCAACTTTATGTCCAACAAGTTCTTCCACTGGCATTGTCCATCTAGGAAGGATGTACTGTTGAGGAATTGAGTCAATAGCACCTAGCCGCACCATTACTCTCATGACATGACAGCACAAAATGCCATCCCTGCTCATCTTGCAGCACTCACAATTATAAGTTGCTTCCTGTAAGTTAGCTTCCACTTTGTATGGCCGCTTGCCATACCCAAACACATACCCTTGTATTGGCACAACATTAAACAGCCTACC
Source organism: Puccinellia tenuiflora (assembly GCA_012064385.1). Lineage (NCBI taxonomy): Eukaryota > Viridiplantae > Streptophyta > Magnoliopsida > Poales > Poaceae > Puccinellia > Puccinellia tenuiflora. The sequence goes on along the minus strand of QRDG01000098.1, from coordinate 470,717 downwards.
AACCAAATGGACAACATTGTAGGAAGTAACTTTGCGTAGCTCAGCTCGAAAATGCAGGTATATCGGGCGTGTTTACACCTTCAGAGCTTGTTTCTCCAAAGGGTAGTCTGACCAGACCCTTAGAATTTTGTCTTCCACATCGAACTCGTTTGCATCTTCAGCCACATCAATTTTCTCTTGCAATTTCAAGTATTGTTGGAAGAAATGGGAGTGGTTGTTGTGTGGGTTAATATACCGCTTAAGGACTGCATTGAACCCCTCACTGCGGGCAGTAGTTTGTAGGAATGGGAAGAAATGGTCCCTAAAGTACGCCGGAACAATGTGGCCCTCAGATCATAAAGATCCGCCAAATGAGTGTTGCACCCAACATTGTGTTTCGCGATCATCTCTGCCCACCTCATCTCAAATTCTTCCACTGTCATGCTGTGGTCAATTGTTTCATTTAACTCGACACGTGGTTCCTCATGCTTGGCCATGAAGTTTCCCAAATCACCCTACGCATTTTGCATGATATGCCATCGACAGTTCCTGTGCCACGTATCTGGGAATGCCAATAAGATTGCACTTCTCATGGCACCGTCCTGGTTAGTTATGAAGTTTGTTGGTTGGACACCATCCATTGCTTCAAGAAAGGCCTCAAACAACCAGACAAAGTCAGCTATTCTTTCATTCCGGAGGAACCCACAACCTAGTTGAATTGACTGCCCATATCTATTGATTCCAATGAAGGGTGCACACAGCATGTTGTACATGTTCGTCATGTACGTCGTGTCAAACGACAGGCAATCGCTGTAACTTTTGTATGCTATCCTCGCTGGCCCATCAACCCAGAATATACGGTCAACCCTGTCATCATGGTCTACATGTAACTTGTAGAAGAAATCTGGATCTTCTTTCTTCACGTGCTCAAACTGACCAATCAGCAAAGACATATCCTTGTGGGTCTGTTCTGCATCAACTGTAGCCATGAAGTTGCTTACGTCTTTCTTCACATACGGAACATTTGCAAGCTTCCCATACAGCTCTGCCATTATTGACATGACTCTCCCAGCAGACAGGTTCACTTTGTGCAAGAGTTTGATGAAATCTCTCTCCTCCTTAGGGATACCTCTGTGGGACCTTAAGAATCTCTTCAAAGAAAACTTCTTTATGCATGGATGATTGTGTTCCTCAATGAACATAGTTACATGCCACTTCTGGCCCCTTCTTTTCACCCTAAGTCGTGCCTTGCAGTCTGTCTTCTTTGTGATGCTACGGTTCCGTTGCCTTACAGGTGGTACATCTAACTGGTTGATGTCATCATTTTTACCGCTCTTGTTGCAAACAAATAGGCACTTGTCTTTCTGCTTGTCCACAGCAGAGTTCCTTGAAGTACTTGACTTGATGGAGAAACCTACATGCTTTGCATATTTGTTGTAGTGTAGCTTTGCTTCCTCCCAACTTTCAAAAATCATGTTTGGATAAGGTTTCTGAATTTCAGTTTGACTGCTGGGCGTCGACTGAACTTCATCGTCGGTGCCAGAATCCTCACTTGAAAGTGTGTGCCCTGTTTCGCCCCCTGTATCAGTTGATTGCCCTATGTTGCTCGCAGATATCGGTGCTTCCGTAAGCACTTGACCATCAACATCCATGTTTTCATGTCTGTTTGGATGGTTTTCTTCTTCTAATGCAGGAGTGTTAAGGTCAATACCACCTGGCATGTCCATCCTGAAACATCAGAAAAAAAGATGTGCTTTTTAAATGAAAAAATCACACACCAATAACAACTGCGACATCCTGCATGCATAATTACATCATGTATGTTCGTATTAAGATGTTTTTTTACTACAACTGGATGCAACCACAGTGCTGGAGAGATGGTGGACGTACATGCCATGGTGGAGATTATGCAATCGTGTGAAGGACCATATGTGCTTTTCCCTGGGAATAAAAGGACCAGATGTGCTTTCTCAACTAAAACTACTTGTAACGAACAGAAATCTACCGGTATGTAGACTAGTACTACACTGATGCACCTTAAATAGCAAGGAAAAAGTTCTTGAGGACGGATTTTGAACAGGAAAAGGAGGACCTGGGAAGTTTTTTCGCGGGGGAGATGTATATTGTGAACTTGCCTGAGATGTATATTTGTGAACTTTGCTGTTTGAGCTGCTACTCCTGTGATGTTGTTTTGGCTGTTGGAGTTTGCTGTTGAAGCTTAGTTTTGACTGCAACAACTCGAGGAAGAAGAAGATGCCCGGCGGCTGGAGGAAGAAGGGAGAAAAGGGAGCAGGTAAGAAGGGGAGAAAAGGTAGAGTTTGGGGGATCGGGAGATGTAGTTTTTGAACTGTATTTAATTGTCTTTGGGGTCCGGTGGACCCGTGGCCAAATATTGCCACCACGCGCTCCGCGCGCGCAAACCACCAGGCGGGGAGGTGGTCCTTTCCGTTTTTGGAAAGCGCAGGACCCACCTTTCTAAATCGGGAATTCAGACGGGGGGCACCCTGTAGCGCAAACCGGGTGCCTGCGCACTGTGTAGCCGCGTCCATTGATTTAGGCAGTTTTTCTAATTTGTGTACTACTACTACATAAAACCTCTCCACACAAAAAAACCTCATCTGAAATAATCTACCTGCTAAATTACCTAAATAATACTTAAGAATTATTCCATTGTTCTAGGCCCATGGATAATTTTTGTTCATATAACAAAACTACCAAATGGAGTTTCTCATGGTCTACGTCCAGAGTCAAATCCGATCTAATTTGCGTAGAGTGCTTACCCATCGCCACTCCACCCTCGGTGGCGGCTTGGAACTAAGTATGCAACCAAGCATCTGAAGTAATCTACCAATCATCTCACCTACAACCAAGCATGCAACTAAGTCCGATTTGAACGAAAATGTCCGTCATGCAGGATCTATCACCACCACGTTGGGAAGCCCCTCGACTGCCAAACATGCCTTACTTTGACAAAGATGACACATGATTTATGCTTGTTGTACGTTTCGTCGGCACATCACTCCAACAAGCACTGACTCAATAGGTTAGGGAGGAGAGGGAGTGACGACCGCCATTTGCGTGTGTGGCAACCCCCCTCCCCTCAATAGCTTGCATGACATACTACTAATGTGGAAAAGGAGCTCACGTTCCACATGTCACGTCCAAGTCAGACTTAGATTGTAGACATGACCGGCAAGTGGGACTCGAGACCGATGGCAATGATCGAGCAACCCAAACATGCTCGCGTAAATCTAGTGTGGTGAATCTCGTGTCGTGTTGTGCCACCATACCCAAACCTAAGGCCATGGATCTGCTAGATCCCACTGTGATGTCGACTACTAGCGGTCCTAGGGGCCCTATGCTGAATTGTTGGTCAAGAAGCCGCCTAGTTGCACACACAATAGACTATGCACTGTTTAAACGATCTCACAAACTCCTCCCGCCATGTAGGCTTTTCTTTGGCGACATTTTGGTAGGGGGATGAGCCAGCAAGGGGGTGGTTGGGAAAGGTTTCCCGTCTGACACAAGAGAGAGGGGGGGGGGGGGGGGGGTAGTCTTCGAGCTTGCCCATGCCCAAGTTGTGCGCGTGCCTACGCTGATAAATCTTTAACCGATCGTGTACATGGAACATATTAATTGTATCATGGACTGTATGATTCATCACTCAAATATATAAAATCACATCCTCTAAGTTTCTAAATGTTAAGAAAAAATGCAAGTATACAAAAATATATACAAGCGAAAGTTTTGATTAAAGACGACAGCTATGTGAATTTGAAAGATAACATTTTCGAAACAAGTTCTACTACAAGTCTATTTTGAGTGCGCAACATTCATTCAAAATTATATGTTTCTATTCTAGCCGATGGCTAAATTTATATATCATCTTCCCACTTTAAAAGAATACTTTGTAGACTAGCATAAACTTGATGCAAATCAATTAATGTTGTCTCCATTAAAATAAATAATGTTTTTCTATATTTAGTAATTAAATAAAAATCACTTATTGTTTAGTTGGAATTGGTAGCGTTGCATTTTATTTTCTTACATATTCTCATGTTTTCTCCACACCGTACCTTTGGTTATACAAAACTTAATCATTTCCAGAAATGCTTATGTTACAGATGGTAAATGTTTATGCATTGCCCTTTAACATAACTCACTTCTACCATCCATTACTCGTCCGAAAAACACGTTTGAAGTACAAATGTAAAACGATTATAGCCTAAAAAAAAAGTAAAACGATTAACGGCGAAAAGATAAACTCATATCCCTGGAAAAACATAAACTTATACTCCAAGTTAAAAGTGGCTGTACCATGTTTTTTTTTCATTGTTCCACTCTCCTCCAGTCATCCCAATCTCCACGAGGTAAACGTTATAATTCCCCTTGTTTTTATCCGTGTATAAATTGAAGCCCTATATGAGTGTCCTTGCGATTTTTCAGGCCCCATTCTATCCACCGTTTCTCATCGGAAAAATAGACGCACACGAATCTCCAAATAGATGAACAGAACGATAGGCCAATTCGTTTCTTCTCTTTTCGTTTGAATCGAAAATAGTTGTTCTGCCCCAAAAAATTGTTGCGATTTGTACAAGTTTTTGTAGATATTGTTGTTCTTGCAGTGCCGACGAAACTCGTTTGCTTTCCCACATTTTCTTGACCCTTTAATCCAAGAACAATCGACAAAGAAATTGCACAAGCGGATAATCAGCAAGGAGATTGCTGGAGCCTGAAGATGGACAGGCCCCCGGTCCCAGGCGGCGGCGGTGGCGGCAACGGCAATGTCCTGCCGCCGAAACCCTCCCGCGACGGGGCGGCGCTCTCGCTGTTGACGGCGCCTCCGGAGAGCGACATCTGCCACATGCCGGACTCCCCTTCGCGCAACCTCGGCCACCGTCGCGCGCACTCCGATATCATCGACCTCCCGGACGACCTCGACCTCGACCTCGGCGTCCCCGGCGACGGCGACGGGCCATCGCTGTCGGACGAGAACGAGGAGGAGCTCTTCTCGATGTTCCTCGACAACGAGAAGCTGAACGCGCAGCTACGCGAGGCGTCGGAGACGGGATCGACGTGCGCCTCCGCGGGGGGCGGTGCGGGGCCGAGGCCGCGCCATCACCACAGCCATTCCATGGACGCGTCGAGCTCTTTTGACGCGGAGCAGCTGCTCGGGACGACGGCGGTGGAGGGGATGTCAACGGCGGAGGCCAAGAAGGCAATGTCGAACGCGAAGCTCGCTGAACTCGCGCTTGTCGACCCAAAGAAGGCAAAAAGGTTTGGTCTGTTCTTCTGAAATTTCGTCTGTAAGATTACTCATTGCTCATCTGAATTTGAATTTTCATCCCCATGCTATTTCATTAACATCTCATATCAAATAGTTACAGATGTTATATTGATGAAACAAAGAATAAAAACGTGTCAGAAATGTACAAAAACAAAACAAAATATAAAGAACAGTATAAACAATTGCATGAAGGGATTAAAGTTGACAAATTATAATTGATGGAATGTGACCTGGAGTTGACATTTATCAGGATTGTATCGTGTGTGCGGTGTGCCCCTATTATCAGAACATTCAGAATTACCCCTTATTATTGTTACAACATCATGCTACTTTTTTTTTTCAATGTGGTGCGAGTGTTAAGGTGAAATTGTCCCATCGAAAATCTCCTGGATAAAAATTATGTGGAGCCATAAGTAAGCTAAAGCACGATGTGATCTGAAGAACAAGCAAATCTTCGTGGGGCATGGAAACTAACTATAGATCTTTGTTTGAAATGTACCTAATTGTCTATATTTCTTAGTCATCATACTTCATGTGATAGGATTTGGGCGAATAGACAATCAGCTGCAAGATCAAAAGAAAGGAAGATGCGATATATTTCTGAACTTGAGCGGAAGGTGCAAAACCTGCATGCAGAAGCAACAACATTATCAACCCAGCTGGCACTTCTACATGTAAGAACTGCATGCTCCTCTTGAACTTTGTTACTCATGTTCTCCCAATATATTTTTAAACAGGGGATGCAAATCTTGATCTATCTGTTTTGATAGGCACCTGTAAGCTTGTTTAGACAGTAAGAACGAGGAGCTAACTAGACAATATAAATATGATAATACTCTATCCTTTGGTGTTTGTTGGATGTGGATCATGCATCTCCTCTCATGTAAATTTGAAGTAATTTGCACTATGTAGTGAGTATTCCGTCTTCTGTTATCTGAGGATCTCATTCAGTTACTTTCAACAAGTAACAATGCTACTCCCTCCGGTCCATTTTAAGTGTCGCCACAAGATTATTAGCCTAGTTCAAAATACTATAGACTCCCGACATTCATTTCGGATCAGAGGTAGTATTATTTCCAGGTCTGTATTATGTAGTTTTATCCTTGTTAGCCTGCCAGCTAGTGGTCTTGCACCTCAGTCCCCACTGTTATGGTTAACAGCAACGGATTTGCCTAATCTGATGCAATTGGCCCTTTTACTGAGGATCTGTTAATTATGATTTGATGAACCCTAGACTTCAGATAGCTAACCATGGCTCCCTTGTCACATTGATAAACAAACAGAGAGACACTGCTGGGCTTTCTGCCGAGAACAGTGGACTAAAGATGCGGCTGCAGAATGTGGAACAACAAGTCCACTTACAAGATGGTAAATCTTGTTATTCTTCTCAACGTTTTTTACTTATTTTATTTTTTTCATTCTGTATTTGTTACTTTCACCATATGTAAGAGAATCTTGAATGGTCAGCATGCGAGAAAATGTGATTCAAAGGTATTAACGTGTAACTCATTTGGACCATATGCTATTCTTGCTGCAGCTCTGAATGACGCCCTGAAATCGGAGCTCCAGCGCTTGAAGATGGCGACAGGCCAGATGGGCAGCAACGTGGGAGGAATGATGAACTTCATGGGCGCGTCCCCGCCGCCCTCGTTCGGAGGGAACCAGCCGATGTTCCACATCCAGGGCCAGGCAGCAATGCAGCCGCTGCACCAGATGCAGATGCACCCTCACCACCACCAGCCACTGCTGCACCCTCTACAAGCGCAAGCCCAGCAGCGACAGCTGCAGCAGCAGGCTGCTGCTAGTGCTGCACCATCACCCCACTTGAGGATGAAACGGACTATCTCTGCCCCGAATCAGTGGTTTGGCGGGTGGTCGGAGAGCAGCGGCAATTGACCGAGGCCTGACGACCTGTTTGGAACGCAGGAATTTCAGCGGAAACCTTGAAATGTGATACCTGCGGGATTTGGGGAAAAATTGTTGCTTTTCGAGCAGAAGGAGAGGATTCTGGCGACCATATTCTTGAAGATAGTACTAGATAGATATCGAAAGATCATTTGTTTTTGGGTGTTACCCAAGTGTAGATTCGTAGCCTATATATATATAGGTTTCAAGGCTGCTCAAGTTATACATTCAGTTGATAAGTCTAAGTCTTCATTATGAAGAACACACTGTTTTGTTCTTTTAGGGTCTGTCGTTGCAGATGTTTGTTGAGAAAAAAATGTTACCATCTCATACAGCTCTTCTCTGGTCAGGAGGCAGGTTGCCGAAGAAATACAATGCATTATTTCACAATCTCATGTGATTCTTCTGTTTATTTAGTCATGGATTTTTTGTCATACAGGACTTTATACAAGACTGGCTGGTGGAGCTTGGATATAAACAACTTTTATTGAAAGTGAACAAGCAAGATTTATTTTTATGAGATTCCATTCAATGGTTTTTGTGGAGAAAGCCCTAACTTTTTTATTTTATTTAAGGGGGGGGTTTTCCCCAGCTTTATTAACAAAACACCAGATTATCTAGAAATGCAGGAAATAATTGCAGAAAAGAAAGCCTGCAGACTTTCATGATTAGAGCCAAAAAGCCAGCGCAGCTGAAGCCTGTCCACCAAAATCCTACGATGTTTTCTCAAACACTGCCTCTCATCTTCTCTTTTCTTTTTCAGGTAACTGCGCCATTTCATAGCATGATCCTTCTTCTAATTGGAGCCCAACCTTTAGATCAGTTGAACATTGAATTGGTCGCCAGCTTCAGCCTATCAATTCCCAGCCATAGAGATCTTTGCTTTCCCCTTTTTTTTCCAGTTCACACGTATAATCCATCAGATATTTAGATGGTAAATTTGGAAAACCACTCCAGTGGGGTCATCCGGAAGCTTGTTATCAAAACAAGCCCTATTTCCCACTTTCCGAATGGTCCACAAAACAGCAGCTAAAAGAATTCCGGCAGTCATTAAAATCACATCCTTGTAATTGTTTCAACCAGCTTTCCAACCTAAGCGAGGACGCTATCAAGGAGTCAATGTGCAATGCACATTGGACTACCCAACACACAAACCTTGCCAAAGGGCACTAGAAATATAAATGGTCCATATTCTCATCTGCACAAAACATGCAATATTTATCTCCCCAAACTCTTTGGAAAGATATTCTTTAGTGAGAACTAGCACGGTGATCATCGCAAATGTGAGGGCATCGTCTATGTGTGTTGAAAAGGTATGAGGAATCAAATTATGGTTTCATGGATATCACATTGCGTGATAAAAAATAATACAACTCTACAGCCACCACTGTCTTTCAGGCGTCTGGGGTGTTGTTTACTTCTGCGCCTGGATTAGAACGATTGCCTATTGAATGCTTCATGTTCCTTTTTTGGTGAGTGATCCTGAATATTGTATTCTGAACCGGACACTTCACTGAAACACACTAAATCTCCCCATAAACCACTGGGCATAGAAGCATTAGCACATATTTTTACATCACTGATGCTACCCATTCCATTCACCGCCAATGTTGCTATGTACTTGACACAATCGCCATATGTACTTCCAAATAATTTTCTGCCGGAAACAATTGTCACTCTACATACATGGTAATTCAAAAACAGTAATTAACTGGCTTCAGTTTCCTCCTTGATTTTTTTTATACAGTTATTTTCACTCGTCATCAAGACCTGGTATGAACAATAGGCTGACGTCGAATATGACGGGGCTGCTTGGGGCCACTCTTGGTCTTCCAGGAGCTGAAGTAAGGCCCTTAGGAAATGCTAACTGTTAAGATCAACACAAAAGGAAAAAACATCATAATCCTGTCCAGATACCCTGACTGAAGAAACAGGGCCAGATCATTGGAGAAAAGGGTGAAGTTGTCATACAAAAAGAGCTAGCTTTTGTCTTGGTTTCTCTGTTGTTTATTTTACGGTATCTGCATTGGTTTCTTAAAGTTGATGAGGTGAGACTACTTACTGGACCTGGTATGTACAACCGACGCAATCCCCCAACTTTCATCGACAGGAGCCCTTCGTCAAGCCCCTTGATGACCTAACATTACCAAAAAGAAGAAGTATCGAGTATGAACATATGACACCATGAAAAATCTGCTACTTGATATGAAGTTGTAAATTGCATACAGATAATTCATATTTTTTAGTAAAACATGTTTCCTAGTTAGATGTTACTCACTAAAGATGATAAACACAAGTTAAATTCGGTAAACTGTGTTATCAACAATGATCATATGCGTTGCTGATTAAGCTGAGCTCACTGTAAAGTGAAGCATGGCTGGTACATGCAGGTCAATTTGTGGTAGGGATGAGTCCATTTCAGTAGTAACCTTTCATTCAAAAGAGCATGCTACGCATAACAACAACATTTTAGAAATACCTGCCCTGCGCCGACACGGAATATGTAGGGCTGGCCTTTCTCCAGTGAGCTGCACAACAAACCAGGACACGTTAAGAAGATGACGAGGAACAAAAATTCTGTGAGCTTTGCAAGTTGTGACTTGAACAGGTACAAACTGAATGCACTTTCAGTCTGCCACCCATCAAAAAATTTTGAGAGGTCTCTCACCTGTCGAATATCTGCCCAGGTGGCACCATGGCGACGCAGTTTGCAGCAACCTGGAAACCGATGGGTGGACTCGGCCCTGTGCCGACTTTGATATCCTTGTACTGTAGACCAGATTCCGTAGTCACCATAGGCACCTGAAAATCGCACGAGAAAGAAAAAAAAACATTTAGGGTCTAGTTTGGAATCCATGAAACTTGACAGAAGGCAATCCAGTCTCTGCAGGATTAACGTACATTCTCGAGCTCCTTCACGCAGGCGTCGTCGCAGAGCTTGGGCTTCTCCTCCGGCGGCAGCCCCCCGGCGAAGGCCTGCAGGCAAAGCGCAGACGACGAAACCACCCCGAGAGCCACCGCCCCGACCACGCCCCTCCGGGTGACGACGCCGTCGTCAGCCCCTCCGCATTGCGCCGCGCTACCGCTGGCAGCGGCGGCCCTGCAGCGGCTTGAAGGTACTACCTCCGAGCTGAGCGCCTTGCCGCGGCCGAGCCACACCCTGGAGGCGGACCTCTGCCGTGGGAGGAGGAGCGGCGAGGCGGAGGGGGAAGCGGTCGCGGCCATGGAGAGGAGACGGAGGAGGCTCGTACGTACGGAGGCAGGGGGAGAGGAGAAGAGCCAGAGGCGGAGAGTGGATAGAACGGAAACGGCGATCACCAGCCTCCACCACTCGCTGCGCCGCGCGCGTGCAACCCCACGCACTCACACATCCCCGACGACGGCGGCGATGTGACTCACACCGTCAGATCCACACCGTTCCTCTCCAAAGAGAAACATCATCCGGAACGCGTAGCAGGAGTACAATACAACCACATTGCATTTGAAAAAGTACAGAGTCAAACTACAGTGGTCGTCGATAAGATGGTCTTATTATAAACTCGCCACGTCACTACAGGAAATGCCCGCTCGGCCTTTTGCCGTCAGCGTAGGTCTACGCCGACGGTTGTCGTCGGCGTATGGCCGTCGGCGTAGTACCCGTAGACATAGCTAAAAATACCGTCGGTATAGTACTGTCGGCATATTTTTGTTTCATCATTTTTTTTAAATTACTTATATTTTTTAATTCTATTTTTATTTCTATTCTGAAATTTTCCGCTTAGCCACATATTTAAACTCTAATTACACTCATAATCTCAAGTCAAAGTACTTATCCTGGTCAAACTTCCCATTCGGTCACCCATTCTCCAGCCAAGCACGCTTAACTTTTGAGTTCCATCCAAATTAGCTAAATTAGAATTTACTGATATCATTATCATATCAATCATATTAACCCCTGTGTCATGATGTTATACTTTTTATTACTTAAATTTTGAAAATTTATTTAAATAAATAGCAATTATTAAGTAATAATATTTTTTACTAAATAATAATAAAATGAATTTTACTTTATTTTTTTCCATTCTACATTTAATATAGAATATCTTATATCTTTAAATCCGTAAATTGAATTTTGACAAATAAAATGTCTAAATCGATTAAAAAATAAGAGGAATTCAAATATGACATCCATATCATCTTGTGCATCACATAAACATCGATAAACTTGTTATTTCAATGAATAGGCACGGGGACCATTTTGACCATTTTTTCAAAAAAGTAAAAGAAAGTGAAAAAATACTCAAAAAATAGAATCCTTTGGCATGGAGTCCTTTTATGTTTACTAGTTGCTATGAAAAATAATAAACTTGATTTTTGACAAAGTTTCTAAAAAAATGCATCACAAAAAGGTCTATCATCTACAAACATGTATAAGTTTCGAACCAAATGACCAAGATATGACCATCCCTGTGGCATAGTTTGTGATAAAGTGCCCATATTCGGCACATAGGTTTGTCTTGGCATGGGAAATATTGGTGCCGAACCAAGTTTCCAAACTATTTTTCAAAATATTATTTTTCATTTTTTAAGTGTCAATTTTTTTTTGAAGCAAGTACCAAAAATATGATGCATCTACGCCGCGACGGTCAGTTCGGCGGGCTGGCCTGCCAGGAGGCTACGCCGACGGCCCCGAAAAAAAGCCGTCGGCATAGCGGGCGGCCGTCGGCACCTAGGGTCATTCCTGTAGTGCGTAATATAAATATGACAATAAAACATGTTGTACAATGGTTAATTTTTAGTCTTATCTCTAATAACCAGATATCTCTAAATTTATGGTGAGAGAAACTATGTTAAGAGATGATCTCTTAGTCAAGAGAAGACAAACATCTTTTTTCATTTCTCTCTTCTCCAACTCAACGATCATCCTACGTGTCATGGTTAAGATATGACCATTGTAAATGGCCTTATAATCAGAGTTATATACAACCGTGGTCCCATAACTTGCTCGGCATGTACATACTAGTCCATAAATAGAAAATTGTGAGCCCACGGTTCTACAACTAGATTAGCGGGGATTTTAGTTAATCGATTTAGTCTGAAACGTGTCACTGGGCAAATGGACTGAGCCAAACGGGCCGGCCCGAGGCACAGGATTTTTGGCCCGGCCCGAGCACGGCCCGACACGAGCTAAACAAGCCGCGGCACGGCACGGGCCCGTTAGTGCTCGGGCCGAACATTGATAAGAGGCACGTGGGCCGGCACGGCACGGCACGATTGGGCCATTTTTTTTTTAGCTATTTTTACCTATTTTGGGCCGTATTAGTGCCGGTGGGCCGTGCCGAAGTTGGAGTCGCGGCACGTGGGCCGGCCCGGCACGGCACGAATGCTAATCGTGCCTAACAGGCCGTGCCTGCCCGTTTGGCCAGCTATAGTCACGTTGGACGTTGTCTACTCGGAAAATTTGCACTTGAGTCCATCTAATGAGTAGAAAATGCATCTCTATATCTCAACTCTTCCTTATGATTTTTTTTGCATTTTTCTCTTCTTGTAACTCATTATCCATTTTAGAGATATTTCTCACTAGGTTTACATTGTCTTCTTCTGATTATCCCGAATTTCTTCTTCTGACATACTCATTCTGGTACTAGTATGGACATTGATGACTAGCAACATTCTTCAATTTGTCCTACAAAAATTATGCAAAAAATTGATCGGAACCAGAGTAGTAGCCCTTGCTCTGATGTTCAAACCATAACCACCTACGAAGCAGAAGTACTTGCAGAGGAGTAGTTGTCGTCGCCGTCGGCATCGGATTCCAGTACACCTCACCTCACAACTTCGCCTAGCCATCACCGCCGACGTTGTTGCTTCCGCCGCTAACGACACCTGCGGCCTCGGATTGGAGCCTATCAACCCTTCGAACCGAACCCATCGGTGAACCTCAACGCTACTGCTACCCTGTCAATCTCCGTCTTGGCTGCGCACCATCAATCTCTGACCGCACCGCTCACCGTCGCCGCCAGGAGAGAATTGTAGGGTTTGGATTGGGGATTGGGAATTCTCCGCATTGAGGACCTAAACTGGAAGGTATAATACATGTTGGGGTTTTCTAAAAATTTACCAGGCAACGACGTGTGTCCCTTTAAGCGGTGGCCTCACACAACCACTGTCAACCTAAACTAATCCGCGAAACAAGTCCTGGGACAACGAGTTCACTGTTTGCTAGTTATGTGATTAATTTGCACATCAAGAGCAAATGGTGGGACCACGGGTCAGCGGGTGTATATAGCTGTCTTAGTTACCTCCGTCGTTTTTCTTTTCGAAATGGGGGTATACCCCAGCCTCTGGCCTCCGTGGAACTAGTCGGTTGGTTCCTGGAACCAGCCGCGGCGGCCTATCAGAGTGGACGGCCGGAACGGGCGCAACAGAATTCAGAAGAGGGGGACGACTCCATCCAACGGCCAACGCCGTTCAGAAACCGTCTGCGACGACTTCGTTTTTATGATCGTAGAAACTATTTTCTTTTGGCGGCAAAGCCATCGTAGAAATACGAAGCTTCAGAGAATCGTCCATGTTAACCTTTCGTCTCTCCAGCAGTGGTTTCTACTCGTGCGCACGCACGCTGCTTCCGAGAAGGAAACCAACTTGGTTCAGCAGCCCATCGTCTGAACGTTCAGAAAAGGGGAGTCAAGCTAAAACTAGCTAGCAGCATAAATCAACGACTTCCGTACGCACGGCACACGCTTGACCGCCGCAGGCAGCACCGGAAGTAGAAGGTGCGAGAATATGATACTATCTGACTCGATACATCGACGACTTTTCACGTTTTCCACACATACATGATACATTTTCCAATCCAAGTACTGAAGTCCACATGTCTAGCTCACAGTTCCGCCCAAGCTGCACGCTGCGAATTGGTCAATGTCCCCTCCCTCCCCCCAAAGTTTGATCTAGCTAGCCTGCGTTCTCCCGGTCAACACCAACGAATTCCTCGCGCACGCCGTACGCCAACTGCACGCTGCAAGCAAGACCGTATTTATAGAGCACCAGCCGGACCGCTGTAAGAACACTCATCAGAACTCAGAAGTTCAGAGACACACACAAGAACAATCCAAGATCAAGCTCGCCTGCACAGCAGCAGCATCTCGATCACATCACTTCACTTCTGCGATCGATCGGTCGAGTTCCTCCCATGGATTCATCCACGAGGCGCGCTCTTCTCGCCGTGGCGGCCCTCACCGTCCTTCTAGCGACGGCGTCCCGCGTCGCTGACGCCGCGAGGCCGGTGCCGGCGAATGATCACGTTGTGCTGCTTCACGGCCCTGGCGAAGCGGCGGCGGCGGACTACTATTACCCGGCGGCGACGGTGGTGGAGAAGGCCAGGAGGACGGTGGAGCTGCTCATGGCGAGGTTGCCGGCCGGGCCCAGCCCCAAGGGACCAGGGCACTAGACAGACGAGTTCTTAAGATTCCGACCATTCTTTTGTTCTTGTGCTTCTTTCCTTCTTGGAAAGAGAGACGCCGATCGCTTGATTCTTTCTTGAAGAAAAGAAGAAAAACTTTTCTTTGGTTTTGTTGTATTATACCGTATACTGATACTAGTGATGGTGATATAAGTAGAGAATTGGAGTAGCTAATACACGGATTACAGTTGCGATTCCTCCCATTCTTTTGTTCTTGTGCTTCTTTCCCTTCTTGGGGCCAGAGAGAGACGCCGATTGACTGATCTTTCTTGAAGAAAAGAACATTTTTTTTTTCTTTAGTTGTGTTGTTACCTGTATTATACCGTACTGATAATGGTGATGGTGAGATACGTTCGTAGATAACTGGAATAGCTAATACAAGGACTACAGTTCGTTAACAGAGTAAAGAGGCTGATGTACTGCTCATACTGCAGTTTTGTGTAATTCAATCAGAAAAAAAAAATCCCGCCAACGTTCAGACATCTGTTGGCACGTCTTGCATTTTGCCGTACAAGATTAGAGTATCTATTCCGTCTGAGCCCGCGTGATACCGTAAAACTGTTTTTGGGTTTAGCTCAAATTTATGATTACCAACCACAAAATCGTAATACAACAGTAATATAAATCAAACTGATTAATATTTTAGCATCATAGAATACAATAATCATCAAAATTATAATAAATGTTTAAATCCAAATAACAAATTGTGAGGAATGGAAATAATGGTTTAAATAACACAAGAATAGAAATGGTATCAAATGAATAAAATGGGAGACTACCTCCCAACAACTGCCACTGATACTCAATGAGATCATCACGAAGGATGTGGATGTTGGGTGGTCTTCACAAATATTGAACATATATCATCTGCTGACATTCCTCCGGCGAGTGAACTAAAGCGATTTTTGCTTGCAAGCTTCGAGAATGCGAACAAAAAGATTTCCCCGCATTTGATAATGTCTACCAAAGATTGAGCCGGATAGGTGCAAACCTCTGTGAAAAAAAATCTTTCATAAGCAATTGATGGCCGAGAGCTCGGTTGTGCGGGATGCAAAACTGTCGAGGCCTGACGCTTCCTCTTCTTGTCGTTCTCGAACTCTTTGACGGCGAGCTTGAATACGAGGTTCTCGACGTCGTCGTAAATCAAATATTCTATGTCGGAATAATCGAACGACAATGATGACGAATCCCAATTAAAATCCATCTAGAAAAATAAATCGTAAATTATTCTATATATCGCATGTTTCCTAAGTGACAGATCAACTAAATCCATCAACGAAATTACCTTTGGGCACAAAGAAAGCGTCCCTTCTTCCCCACCAAGAGGCGGAACCAAATCCCCCGTCTTTTCTTCCCCACCGACGCGTGCCCCCAAATCAGTGGCGCCGACGGACGTGGCGGCTTCGACAACAAATCCACGACTCAATCACGCTCGAAGCAGCCCCTTCTGACCGCAATGGGGCCTCACAAGCTCCCAAAGGGGTGGGAAATAAGCGTCGAACGATGGAGGAGCTACTTGACAACACGGAGTGGCCGAGGACGGCTAGAATCGATGACAAGATGCGGCGGCAACGGAATAGTGGGTGTGAGCTGAAATTTCCGTTACCCCGGAATTTCGGACATGCCGTGGTGGCGTCAACGACATATCCATCTACGATGGAAAAGTTGTGGAGCAAGGCGACGATGGTGTTCGCGCGGGATTGGGTCACAAGCACGGCAAACTCACGCGATGTACCCAGGTTCGGGGCCCTCTTGAGGAGGTAACACCCCTACGTCCTGCCTTGTTCTTCTCTATTGCTTGTTCACAAGAATTCGGGCTACAAGGTTGCTCCTAGAGCTATATTTGAGAGATGGCCGGCTTGGCTACTCAGCCGGCTAGAGGTGGAAGATAGCTACGTAAGCGTGAGCGAGTGACCGGGTGTCTTGTGGAATCTGCCTCTCGCAGGAGGCTCTAGCCCGCCTTATAAAGACAGCGAGCTAGGGTTTGGGTTTACAGTAAGGTTACAGATTTACCCCTATGACATCAGCTACGGTGCAAGCCGGCCCCAGCTAGATCATCATGACATGTTGAGGTGACGCGTGACAGAGCGCACTGTTCATCCACACAAGTTGTGTGGGCTGGCCCATCTGTACGAACTTGTCGGTTGGTAGTTCCGGCTGCTCCCCAGCCGGATGACCTAGTTCACCTTGGCGCAGCCGGCTTGGTTGAAGTCTTGATCTCTCCAGGCGGTTTCTTTGGCGCAGGCGGCTTGGGACTTGATGATTTTTGGGCTTCACCTATTGGGCTTGGCCTTGGAGGTAGATGCCTTTAGGATACCTGGGGGACATCCCCCAACACTAGCCCCCGAGCTCGTGGTGGCTTGACTGCTTGCTGGGAAGGCTTCACGAGCTTCCCCATTCTTGTAGCTATTCTTCGAGGGCGAAGAGTCTGGCTGGGGGTAGTCGGTTGTTCGAAGCCGTTGGAGTCGGCTTGTCCGACTGCAGGCGGCCGGAAGTTGAAGACCTTGATGACCTTGCTGGAGCATCTTGGAAACTCGATCGTGGCTGGCGTCAACCACGTTCCCACGTCCCGTCTGACGGGCAATTCTCTGCCCGAGGATGGGGGAATGCCTCCTCGGCTTCGTCGTGCAGGATCTTCTGTGGGGGAAAAGGCAGCGGTCGCGCGCCACGCGGTGCAATGGGAGGTTGCGGTTGCGCTATCATCCCCTTAAAAAGAGGACGAACGGGGAAACGGCACAGGTTACCGTTCCCCATTCTCGCGTCTTCCTATCAAATTTTCCCCTTGCGCTCTCCGTCTCCTTCTCTCCCTCTACTTCTTCGTCTTCGCCGGCGCCTCTCATCTCTCGACGGGGAACCGAGCATCAATGGAGAGCTCAGGCACCTGGATGGGCTCCTGTGTGACTGGCGCCAAACTCAGGAGTCTCCGCCGAAGGAGATTCCTGGGCTTGAAGGAGGAGGTGGGAATCCGCGCTCCCAGCCTAGATGAGATCTCGCCGAACCCGAGGGAGAAGGAGTTCGTGGTCTTCTCTTCGCATCTGGCGAGGGGGTTGGGGCTGCCCGCGAGCCCCTTCTTTCAGGAGTTCCTGACGTTCTACGATCTTCAACCCCATCACCTGGGGGCCAACAGCATCACGCAGCTTGCGTGCTTCGTCACGCTCTTCGAGGCGTACCTGGGTATCTAGCCCTGTGTGGATCTCTTCGCCCAGCTCTTCTACTTGCGGGTGCAGACCACTGACGGGAAACTGCGCGATTGCGGCAGTGTTTCCATCTACACAAAGAACCCGATCCTTCCCAAGATCCAACTACCCGACTCTATGAAGAAGTGGCAGAATTCCTACTTCTACGTCCGGAATCTCATGGAGACGGGCCGGATTGGGCTGCCTGCCTTTTCTGATGCGCTGCCCGCGCACAAGTCCTGGATCCGGAAAGTGCCTGTCGATGAGGTCCTGGAGGGGATCCTGATGAGCCGGCTGAAGCAGCTGGTAGATTCCGGCTTGACGTCTAGAGATCTGACTCTGGCTTGGATGTCTCGCCGGGTGTTCCCGTTGCGGGCTCGGGAGCACAAGATGTGCTTCTATTCCGGGCCTAGGGATCCCACCCGCGTCAGCATGGAGGCCTTGTCGCTGGAGGAGATGCGCGGCTGGGCAAGCGTCGTGATCACTGACCGGATCGGGAGGAACTTGAAGTTCGGACGGAGGCCGTATTCACGCGAGGAGCACGCCCCCCGAGTTAGTTTTCTTTCTCGTTGTTTGGGTATGATATCCCCGACACTAGCCCCCGAGTGCGTGGAGGCTTTGCTGCTTGCTGGGAAGGCTTCACGAGCTTCCCCTTGTCTTGATTGTCATAGACGAAATGCTGAAGTCGGAGCTGGAGCCGGCTAAAACTGGAGCTCGAGTTAGAGCCGGCCGAAGTTGAAGCCGAAGCTGGACGGAGTTGAAGCCGGACGGAGTTGAAGCTGGATGAAGTTGAAGACGGATGAAGTTGAAGCCGGACGGAGTTGAAGCCGGATGAAGTTGAAGTTGAAGCCGGATGGAGTTGAAGTCGAATGAAGTTGAAACCGGATAAGGTTGAAGACGACTGCAGAACTTGGAGTTGGAGCCGGCAGCCCGTGGAGACGGCTGCAAAAGTTGGAGCCGGCCCAACTTGGAACGGGAGCCAGCTGAAGACTGCGGAGCAGGGGCGATGGCGATGTCGAGCCCCCGAGTTTTGCGAAGAGGGCGATGGCGAGGTAGAGCCCCCGAGTTGTGTGAGGAGGGCGATGACAATGTCGAGCCCCCGAGTTTCGCGAGGAGGGCGATGGCGATGTCGAGCCCCCGAGTTTCGCGGGGAGGGCGATGTCAAGCCCCCGAGTTTCACGAGGAGGGCGATGGCGATGTCGAGCCCCCGAGTCGACCCCACGGTGGGAGCCAAATGTCGTCCGGATTGAGCGACGGCCAGCTGCAGGTGGAGCCAGCTGAAGGAGCAGCCGGCCAGAGGCAGCCTACCGGCTCGGGGAGCTAGCCTGGGGATCCACTAGCCACCGAAGCTGTCGGGGTCCTGCGGCTCCGACGAGAGGGCCTCGGCAGGTTAACACAAAAATAGTCATGCAAGAAACAAAGTTAGTCATTAGATCTCGGTATATAAATTATACGGTGATTTAAGCTTTTGTGGATTTTTATGCCAGCTCGCTTTGGTCCGAGCCCTTTAGATCATTCATGTGCACTTCACCGTCCCGGCTTGTGCTCTTGCCGGCTGGTCGTCTGGCGATACTGCAGCCGGATGCGAAGAGTTGGCCATGCGGGATCATGCATAGTACTTAGACTTTGGGGATTGGGTTCAAGCGAACCAACATTTAAAAAAGAAGACGATCGGGTCGTCCAAGTTGTTTCCTTCTTTGATGTCTTTCATGTGGATGTGACCTCCAGCTTGTTCTCCTCGCCGGCCTGGACCGGGCGCGAGGAGTTAACCGTTTGGTGCCGTGCACACTACTAAGCCGATCTCGGGAAAAAGCGCTTGGGCGCGGAGGAGGTCGAGGTCCGAGCGGGTGGAGGAGCTCGAGCGGATGACGGGCGGAGACACTTGGGGAAGACGAACTCACACGGGGGAGCCTGCCGACGCAGAACGACGATGACCGCCCGAGAAGAGGACGAGAGAGGCCGGCGTCGTGGAAGAACTTGGGCTCGGAGGCGCGGACGATGGTGCTGATCCACTACTGCTGCTTGCCTGCTTCACGTGTTGGTGATGTGGGGAGGACGGGCGCACGGTGGAGCTCGAGGTCGGAGGAGCAGACGCATGTGCGAGGAAGACGATATTGGTGTTGATCTGCTCCTGATTCTTGCTTCGATCTTCACGTAGAGGAAGTCTTGGTTCGATTCCCAGCCTCGGATGTAGTCTATGGTGCCCATGGCAGCGGCTTGGTGCAGCTTCAACTCCGGTCATGGAGGATGGTTGAGGTGCTACGGTGGTTGGTGAAGAAGAGAGAAGAGAGAGATTTTTCCAGATCCAGATCGGGAGGGTGCCAAACCCTAGGACTCCCTCCTCTGTGGGAACCCAGCCTGCTGCCCCGCTTTATATAGGCAGCGGGCTGGTGACCTAGGAAGCTTGGTGGAGGTTGCCTTGTCACTGTCTTCGGGGTATCCGGGTATGATATCCCCGACACAGCGGGCTTGGGACTTGATGATTTTTGGGCTTCACCTATTGGGCTTGGCCTTGGAGGTAGATGCCTTTAGGATACCTGGGGGCCATCCCCCAACAGGAAGGATTGGAGAAACTGAACAAGAGTGCGTGAAACTGGACGCATGAGACGGTTGTGGTTAAAATTTCGTGTTCACACTAAAAAATCTGACCGTTTTAGGATATCGGCGCCGATTGGGTTTTCGATCCAGTAATTAAAACAACAGTTATTATAAAGGTTAGAACGTTTTTCAGAATCTGCTAGAGATGCTCTAAAACTAGTGACGGCAACCAAACACAACATCCCCATGCCCCGAGACACGACGTTAGCATACAGAACATGACCATGCCGACGCCGGTAGCACATCATCGGCCGCCCGGAGCCGGTCGTGTCAAATATCTCTTCAAAACACTAAGCTCCCTAGGAAACCAGCGCCGTGGTTTCTCCACATAGTTCTCCAATCTAGAAATGACACGTGGAATGGAGAGAGTTAAATTAGATAGCTCTCAGACTAGTCACAATGCAAAGTAACATAAACTAGTATCATACATATGATACTAGTCTATGTTACTATCTCCATAATGGGTAGTATCATATTTGTGGTATCATGAGGCATTGCATTTATTAAGGTGTAGACTCATTGTGTCTTGAAATCCGTTATGTTACGGTATCATATCATGATACTACTACCTCCTCTCTCTTCATTTATTGTTGTGCCACATCATCTTTTTGCTAACGTGGCATCTATGATACTACTTATGTTACCCCCATTGGGGCTAGTCTCAGGAAATCTAACGGCCTGGTTGCTCCCATTGGTGCTCCAATCTAGAAAATGACACGTGGCATGAAGAAGGTCAAAGTGATTTGTCCACCCGAGAATCCCCTTGTACGTAGACGTCTTGCACCATCACGCTCGCGCAATCCCTCTCCAACCGCAACTGTACCCCAATGCCTCGGTTCAGGGCAAGGCCGTGTGCCCGTGTGGCCGCCTGGAGTTACGTGAGCACCCCATGTTCTCTTCCCTCCACCAATCCATGAGCATCACTGCCAGCTTCGTGCTCGTCGAACCCATCCCGAGCTTCATGATGACTTTATCCCTCTCCTACCCATGCTCATTGCTCCACATCCGGCGTCTCCCGCTCCTTCTTGAGCTCCGGCAACCAAGGGCTACACCTCTGGAGCCAGTCCTCCCCATGCTACCGACACCGGCGATGGATCGACTTCTGGAGGGTAGCTCGTGGAGACACCCAGATATGTTGTTTAGAGGTCTAGATTTACTTGTGAATCTTGTTGTTGTGTTTAAAAAAAATTGGCGCTTTTCTTGGTGAAATTTATACGAATTGTTACTTTCTAAAAGGAAGTTTTTAATTTTTGCTTCATTATATTTATGTGATAACATATGTTTCCATTTTATCCTTTCATATCTACTTCTATACTGCTTAGTTCTTTTATCATGGTAAAAACCTAGAAACTATGTAAAATTTAATATGAAATTTTCTATCCATCCAAAAAAAATCATTTGCTAAATTTTGTCCATCAAATTTTCACCCAACATGCACAAAAAATATGTTGGTACACTATAAGCAACCAAGAATCACCACATCCATTGCATGTTTATATATAATTCTTATTAATGCACAAAGTCTGAATTTGTTGTAATTTTGTGCATGCATGATTCATATATGTAGTACAAATGTCTTTCATTCAAATTTTGTTGTTGTGTGTTGGAGTAAAAATACAATAGTTTATGGGCCATGATCGGAGCCATATACCCTGATCTCACACCGATGCCCACCATTTAAATCCGAGGACTCGTCACCAAGACGCACAAGGACGGGCTAGGAGTATAAACCGGCAAAAACAAATAACATGGTCTCCTAAAAAATATATGGAAAAGAAGAATTAAATTGTTAAAGTGCGCCATTTACTTCTAGTAATCTGTAAGGCCATCTCCAACGCGCCGACCCATTTCGTCCGAAACGGTCCGTTTCACTCCGGATGGGTCGAAACCAGGGCCCAACGCACCGACGCAAATGGACCGCTGTCCGTTTTTTCGTCCGTTTCGACCCAAATCAGGCCCAAATTTGAGCCGGGTTTGCGTCGGCGTGGACGCGTGTGGACTCCGCGCAGTGTCCACCCCACTCCCCCCCCTGGTCCGCCTGTCGGCGTCACCCTAGCTCACAAACCCTAGCTCACAAAACCCTAGCGCCCCCGCCGCCGCACTTCCTTCCCCAGCTCCTCCGGCCACACCTCTCCACCACCAGCCGGCCACCGGTATGGATCTGCCACCGCCGCCGCCGCTGCAGCAGCACCTCCTCGACCAGATCAAGAAAGCCCGCCGGAGCGCGCTAGGGCGCTACCACGGAAGTTTCTCTCGACACACTTCCACGAGCCCGGCGTGGATCGGCATGCCCCATTACCGGGCTCCAGAAAGGCTGCCGGAGGAGGTGAGGAGGACCATGGCGTACTCCGACGACTCGGGCGCTGCTGGGGTCGCGGCGGGCTCCGTCGACACCACTGCCAGCCCCCCCCCCCCCCTCCCCCGCTCGCTCCGCTGTGAGCGCCACCACCCCTGCCGCGACCAGCGTGGTCGAGGTGATCCACCTGGACTCGGAGGACTCAAGCGGCCCGGACCTCAAGGAGGCCATGGCGCGCTCGCTGGACTCGTTCCAGGCAGAAGGAAGGAGGACGCCGACTTGTGGAGTAATATGAAATATAATTTTATAACTTCTAAAAAAAAGAAAGGGGCGGACCAAATGGGTCGGCCCGTTGGGTGCACTGGCCAGAAATGGCCGGACAGGGACGGATCTTATCCGTTTCCGATCCAAACGGAGAAAAAAAAATAAAAAACAAGTCCGACCCTGTTTGGGTCGGCCGGTTGGAGATGGCCTAACCTTCACACTGCAAGGTTCAGTACGCAGCTGGAATTTTCTGCATGTGCAACTGTTCTTCGCTATTCACGACGCGGGCATGGCTGCAGCCAGTGCAACATGCCGTCTCGAGCTCCGCTCTGGCAGCATCTTCCCAACTGAATATCCGCGAAAAAATCAAGGTCAAGTGGCGCTCCGATCGACGGTAGGTACGTGCGGCACCAAAGACAAACACACGTCGCCTTCGGCCCGAGAAGATTCACCGTCGGCACCGAGAAAAATACACAAAACTATGCCCACCTGCTCCTAATTCCGTCGACGTCGCTGAGCTGTGCCCGGTTCCCGTTTGCTTGACCTCGAGCTCCCGTCCCGGCCGGGGCGAGTTTAACGGAAGCAGCTCGATCACCTCCTTAGTTTGCAAGAAACGTTGCTACTGAGCTGACTTGCTCATCCATGGCTGGGAGCATCTCCTCCACGCTGTTGCTCCTGCTTAACATGGCGGGCGCACTGCTGGCCCCGCGCGCTCCTCACAGCCAGCTACCGGCCGCCGCCGATGGCGAGGGCGTCGACTTCTACTTCTTCCCCTTCCTGGTGCTCTACAAGAGCGGCCGCGTCGAGCGCTTCATGGGCACGGACACCGTGCCGGCCTCCGTGGACCCCGCCACCGGCGTGGCCTCCAAGGACGTGACCATCGACGCCGCGGCGGGGCTCGCCGTCCGCCTCTACCTGCCGAACAGAACGGCTGCGGGGAGGGGGATGGACGAGGAGGAGAAGCTGCCGCTCGTCGTGTTCTTCCACGGCGGCGGGTTCGTCACGGAGTCGGCCTTCTCGCCGACGTACCAGCGGTACCTCAACGCGCTCGTGTCCAAGGCCGGGGTCGTCGCCGTGTCGGTGGACTACCACCTCTCGCCGGAGCGCCGCCTCCCGACGGCCTACGACGACGCGTGGACGGTGCTCCGGTGGGCGCTCAGGAGCGCGCGGGATTCCCCCGGGGCGGCGGACGCGGAGCCCTGGCTGTCGCGCCGCGCCGACCTGACGCGGCTGTTCCTGGTCGGCGACAGCGCCGGCGGCAACATCGCGCACAACATGGCCATGCGCGCCGGCCGCGTGGGCCTGGACGGCGGCGCGACCATCGAAGGCATAGCGCTGCTGGATCCGTACTTCTGGGGCAAGCGCCCGGTGCCGTCGGAGACGCAGGACCGGGCGGCGCGGCGGTGGGGGGACCGCACGTGGAGCTTCGTTTGCGGGGGGAGGTACGGGGTGGACGACCCGGTGATCAACCCGGTGGCCATGGAGAGCGACGAGTGGCGGCGGCTCGGGTGCGCGCGCGTTCTGGTGACCGTGGCCGGGCTGGACAGGTTGGCCGCGAGGGGGCGCGCGTACGTCGGCGCGCTCCGGGCCAGCGGGTGGGGCGGCGAGGTGCGGCTGTACGAGACGCCCGGCGAGAACCACGTCTACTTTCTCTTGAAGCCGGACGGCGAGGAGGCAGCGCAGGAGATGGAGGCGGTCGTGGCCTTCATCAACGCCAAACCCCGGTCACCTGAGAGTTCAGGGTCGGAGGTTTCGGCCGAATACGGAAATTTCTTATGAACTCACGAAAAACAATAGGAAAAGTATTCCTCTTTGTATTGGCAATTTAGGTAGCAGTGTTAAGGTTTCTCCTAGAAATATTTCGTTTGGACACGGCTGGCTGGCGGTCGTTGGCTCAAATAGCTTCCCGTGAAACAATGTCGTGGGAAATTGAATTCCATTCAAGCTACTCCTCTCACACCCTTCTGTTTTTTATATGCGACTAATCCAACGTTGTCATCCCCATCACACAATGTAATCATGTAGGCATGAATCAATCTGAGCCCACACAATTGGTTATACCTAACAAAATTCAAAATGGTACAAATTTCAAATCGAACGTCGAATATGTTTTCTTTGCTGGATTTTTAGCGTCGAGAACTTTAAAATCATACTCCATTTCGACATGTTTTGATATTTTTTGAAAATCAATTTTGTATTGAATCAAACCAATGTTGAATAACGTGTTGTAATCTGAACCGTTTCTGGTTCCGTTAGGTTTAGGGTCTCTCTCTACCTCTCTCTTGGACTACTATATATATGTAACCTTTGGTGATCAATACAATAACGCAATATACAAAACCTATCTGTCTTCTTGGTATCAGAGCAACAGGCGCCGCCGCGCCGCTTCTTCTTCTCTCGCCGCCATGGCCGACTCCTCCTCCTCCGCCGCCATCACCACTTTATCCCCACCGATAACCTCCACTGCTCCTTTTCCCTCCCCGCTCTCCATTGATCCCGCCAAACTCATCTGGCGTCCTCGGTCCGCGCCCTGGCGCACCCACTCAGGCTTACCCGCTGATGTATCAGCCACCTGCTCCACCTGCGATTCCAGCCTCCTCTACACCATCATGGGATCACATTGCCCTCTACCAGAGTGCTCCCAGCTACGGCAACGCGTTTCCTCAAGGCAGCGACTGGATCATGGACTCGGGCGCCACCTCCCATGTCAACGGCAACCAAGGTATATTGAGCTCGTCTCATCCCCTCTTAGATCACAATTCTCACCATCTTGTTGTTGGTAACGGGTCGCGTCTTCCTGTTGTTGCTACCGGTACTGCACATCTCACGTCTCGCCCTTTTACACTTCGCAATGTTCTTGTCTCCCCATCCATTATTCAAAACCTATGCAGCACTCGTAAATTTGTTCGTGACAACAACTGCACTGTTGAATTTGACCCATTTGGCTTCTCTCTGAAGGATCTTTACACCAGGAAGGTCCTCACGCGCTCCAATAGCTCCGGCGACTTGTACCCGTTCTTTGGTGATCACGGCATCTCCACCACCACTGCCCTCACCGTCACAAACGACCTATGGCATCGACGACTTGGCCACCCCAGCGCTTCCGCTCTTTCGCATTTACCTTTAGATTTTTTATCCAGTTGTAATAGAAGTACTCATTCACAATCTTTGTGTGATGCCTGTCAATTAGGAAAACATACTCTCTTACCGTTTCCCATCTCTCATTCTCACGCTTCATCACCCTTTGACCTTATTCATTGTGATCTATGGACATCACCGGTTATTAGTTGTTCTGGCTATAAATATTATCTCGTGGTCTTGGATGATTTTTCTCGATTTTCTTGGGTTTTTCCGCTACGGGCAAAGTCTGACACCTGTGACACTCTCCTTCGTTTCTTCAATTTCACCAACACACAATTTCATACAACAATCCGATGCCTCCAATGTGACAACGGTGGTGAATTTCTTACCACTGCCCTACGCACCTACCTATCCTCTCATGGTGTTTCTCTTCGTCTTTCTTGTCCTTACACCTCACCCCAAAACGGCCGTGCTGAACGTATGCTTCGCACCACAAATGATGTTGTTCGCACACTCCTCTTTCAATCAAAATTACCACCACCCTTCTGGGTAGAAACTCTCCACACTGCCAACCATCTTCTTAATATACGTCCCAACCGTGTCATTGGCAACTTCACACCCTATTTTCTTCTATATGAAGTTCATCCCACTTATGATCACTTACGCACCTTTGGCTGCCTTTGTTTTCCCAATCTTTCTCACACCGTCGATCACAAACTCTCTCCTCGTTCTACACGGTGCATTTTTCTTGGATATCCACAGGAACACAAAGGCTATCGGTGCTTCGACCTTGCTACACGTAAAATTATAATCTCTAGACATGTCGTTTTTTGATGAAAACTGTTTTTCTTATACCGCTGGCACGTCTGTTCCCTCACCATCATCGTCCGCAGAAGATCCCACTCTTCCGACAATCATTCCCCCCGGACCTACTCCAATCTTCTTCGATACGCGTGCGCCATTATTGCCACCCTCACCTGCTGTCCCCCCTACGTCTTTCCCGCCAACCACTCCTACTCCTAACTCGCCACCTTCACATGAAATACCTTCACCCTCGCCACCTTCCCCACCGTTCCATCAGCCAGCTCCCACCTCTCCGACACAATCCACCCAAACTCCTCTGCTATCGCCACCATCCACACCGTCTGCTATCACCTGCACGCCACCACCACTCTCCATTCCCGTGTCACCCCCTCAAAACACACATCGTATGAACACTCGTGCTAAGTCAGGTTACTTCATGCCTCGACAACATTTCGATCTATCCGTTTCCACCGCCATTTCACCTATTCCCTCGTCGTACCGTACAGCACTTAAAGACCCCCGTTGGCACGACGCTATGCGTGATGAATTTGATGCTCTAATTCGGAATGACACTTGGTCTTTAGTTCCTTGTCCTGCAGGTGTCAATGTGGTTACTGGCAAATGGATTTTTCGACACAAACTTAACCCCAATGGTTCCCTAGCACGTTACAAAGCTCGCTGGGTTCTTCGCGGATGACGAGGTTAGGGCTCGGCAAATCCCTGGGTCGAGTACCCCGGGTTGATTGAAGGGGAGGAAGATGAGCGTTGGTGATCACGACGGCTAACAGGGGGCGATTTACCCAGGTTCAGGCTCCCGGAGGATAACACCCTACTCCTGCTTGTCTGGAATTATGATCAAGGTGGCTACAATGGCGAGATGGAGATCTCGCTAGGGTTTAGCTGGCGGCTATCAACTGGTCTTCGCTAGTTGCTTAGTTACCCTAGACGAGGGACCCTCCCAGCCTTTATATGATAGGCTGGGTCTCGGGTGAATGGTGCTGATGGCACGTACAGGATGATCAAGCTGATGACCTGACGTCGACTACCTTGGGCCGCACATCATCCTTCTTGGGCCTTCCTTGGGCCTCCCTTGGCGTGACCCAGGTACCACCACCGTGGGGTACTCGAAAGGTAACCCCACAACAGTAGCCCCTAGTCGAATCGTAGAGTCGGGTAAAGGACTCCTTCCTTCCGGGCACGCCACTAGGTTCCTGAAAGGAACAAATAAAATGGTCGACTCCGGCCGTTCAGGGCTTATGGAGGATTCCTTAGTCGAAATATCGACTGCAGGGTAAAAACTGCGAGTATTGCTTTGGTCGGTAATTTTTCGACTGCGACTGTTCTGAGTCATTCGGGAGCGCGAACAGCGCTCCCGATGGGAGTAGCCCCCGAGATTAAGCTGAATTGCTTGCAATTGAGGTAAAACTCAATTTTTCTTCAGTCGAAAAGCCTGCTCCCGATGGGAGTGAAGAAGGGACTCGAATTTATGGAGTCACAACTTGCTTTGCGTGACTTACTTTGTACTCGGCCGGTTTGGCTTACTGCTCAGCTCGTGGAGCTTACTATATTTACTTTGCACTCGAATGAACTGTCCAGGTGCTCCATCAGCCCATTGGCTTACTTGCTACGCCTCCGCCTGTGACGTCAGTGCTGACGTTTTCGGCGCACTCTGCGTCCGATGGGACGTGACAGGGTGGTCCCGGTGTCAGTATTTGACTGATTTGACCACCGGGCGCGAAATTTTCGCGGCGTGATGATGGCACCTCGATTCCCGTGCGTAGTGGGCGGCGTGGCCGGCGACGGTTGCTATCTCCGCGCGACACGTGGACGGCCAGATGTTGTCTCGAATTGCCGCTTCGTGGAGGACGGCCAGGATGAACTGACCCCACGGTATATAATTTTCACCACGGTGGGGAACAGTTCATCTATCCCCATTTCGCCGTCGTCTCCACTGCTCTCTCCTCCATTGCTGCCCTTGCGCCCAGTTCTCCAGAGCTTTCTCCACTCTCCCAAGTGAAGATGGGCTTGAAAAGAGCGAAGACCACCGAGGGCACCGCCGCCGCTGCCGATGCGGGCATGAAGAAGGTGGACGGCGACTGGGTAAAGTCGTCGGTGAAGAAGACCGATCTCGAGAGCCTCTACGCGCAGGGGCTGCTGCCGCCGGCGAACCAGGCGGCCGTGCGTGCTCCGGGAAAAGAGGTACTCCCCTCCCCTCGCGATGGGGAACACGTCTGCTTCGTGGAATTCCTTCCACGGGGTTTCGGGTTCGCCATCCACGATTTTGTTCGTGGTCTCATGTATGCTTATGGGATTCAGATCCACGATCTGACTCCCAATAGTGTCTTGAGCATCGCGAGCTTTATCGTGCTCTGCGAGTGCTTTTTGGGAATCTCTCCCAACTGGCTTCTCTGGAAGTCGATGTTCCTCGTTCGCAGGAACGCTGGGAAGTCGAAGCAGGTTTACCCAGTCGGCGGCTTCGGCATCCAAGTGCGTGGCGACACCACGTACTTCCAAATAAAGAAGTCCGACTCCGTCCAGAACTGGCGGAAGAAATGGTTCTACGTCAAGTGCGACCAAGAAGGCCTTCCCGACTTCACAGCTGATCGCGCGTTGCAGAAGACGAACGCGTGGACGCACCCGCTGTCGAAGGAAGACAGGGAGGCGACCAAACCGCTGCTGGCGCTCCTCCGCGATCTTCTGAAGACCCTTGGGTGCGAGACAGGTGGGGTGCACCTGATTGCCACCTTCTTCAGGCTTCGGGTGCAACCACTCCGTTCTCGCGTCCACCCGATGTGGGCGCACGAAACCGGCGATGAACCTGACGACGAAGAAGTCGAGTCGAAGGTGAGGAGCATCACCAGCCTCCGAGCCGCCGATACGTGCAACGTGAAGTGCCCGGTGAAGCCGTATGGGCCGAACAACCCTGTGCCTGAGGTAAGCTTCCTTTTTGTTGTGCTTCTGTCTTGTATGTTCTGTCGAAATTTTCTTTTGTCTGACCCGAATTTTTTACAGGGTCGTTCCAGCTTTGTCAGCCTTCCTCCGCTGATGGAGAACGGTCCTCACGAAGAGGCAGAGATCTTGAAGGAGGACGAGGATGATGACGATGAATTTCCTTCCGCTAACTCTCCAAGCGAAGAGGTGGAGGAGGAGGATGAAGACGAAGAGCCGCTGCCGAAGCGGCAAAGGCGAAAGAGTGGTGAGTCTGCTTCGGCTTCGTCACCCGCAAAGCAAGTGGAGGTGGAGGACGTGGACGAGGGAAGCGAGTCGTCCTCGGGTGCCAGGCACACGAGCGACCCGACAGAGCCTTTGGTCGTGCCTCCCCTTAGCTCTGCGCCACCGACTGGGTTCGCGAGGATGCCCTCCGTCTCCCTGGGCAGCGATGATGATCAGGACGTCACCAGGTTAGTCTTGCAACCATCACCTTGTTTTGTCGAGTGCCCTTTTTGCCTTTGCGAGTATTTGAATTGAATTATCTTGCCGCAGCAACCGTACTGGCGCTGTCGGTTCTTCGCCTCCAGAGATGGAGCACACTTCTGCTCCTGTGTTGGAGCAGACCGCGAAGTCGACCGAAGAAGAGCCACAGGCGGGTGATGCGTCGACCTTGAAGGCTTCGACTTCCTCCGTTCCAGAGAAGACCGCTGATGCGACCTCGTTGGACGCTGGATTGCTTGAGCATGTAAGTGTCTCTTAACGCAGTCTGCAATATCTGTATCGGGTGCGCGAACAGCGCTCCCGATGGGAGTAGCCCCCGAAGATGTGCGTGACTAGAATAGTCGGGCGCAGATTGATGTCTTGTTCTTTCGACAGCCGTTTTGTCGCCAGCTGATGGAGGGAGCCGCAGCCTTCGTGCGAATGGAGAAGGAGGGGGGTCGGCTCCGCACTGCTCTGGAGCAAGCCAACAGTGAGTACTAACCTTTGCGTTCAAGAGGTGCTTCGACTATCTTCATTGTTAACTTTGCTCCGGTGATCCATAGGCGAAAGGGAGAGCCTGGCGAAGCGGGTCGCGGAGCTGGAGAAGTCACTGGGTGAAGCTCAAGAGCGTGAGCGAGTCCGAGATGAACTGGAGAAGGCCCAGGTTGAGCATTTGCTCTCACTCGCCGACGCTACTGGAAGTAAGTATCTCGGCTGTTTGCCTACTTTTTCTTGTGTCGACTTCTGGTGTCTTATCAGTGTGGTCTTTTTGGAGCAGAGACTTACGGAGGTGCTCCTCCCGAAGGAGCTTCCAGTGCCACTGTCAGCTTGGCCGAGGCTGTCGGTTTCGTCGATCGCGTCTGTGCGTATGCCTCGACGGCGCTGCAGAAGTCGACAGGCGCCTTGGCGACCGTGCACCGGAGCATCTTCCCCAACTAGCCGTCGCCGGTCGCTGTTGACGCGCTTGCGGCTCCGTTTGAAGGCGACGCGACCACCATGGCGGACTACACGCGTGCTCAGACGGTACGCGGCTCAGAGCTCACTTTCCAGCTCCTACTTGGTCACCAAGTCGCAGGTGACTTTGAGAAGGTTGTCAGCGACTTCCCTCGGAGGCCTGATGGTAAGACCGCGTCCCTTAGCTCTGTGAAGGCGCGGGCGAGTCAGCTGGCTGCGAAGTTGGTTGCCACCTTCGAGAAGAGAATCGCCAAGGCTGCAGAGTTGGCTGCTACGAAGAACCGTTCTCAGTCAGAGTCTGCAATGTAGTTTCCTTTGTTTTAGGGTTCTTCTTCTTTTGAACTTGGTCTGTAATGAAACTCATGATCTGCGAAGTCTTTTGGCCGCGAACATGATAGTGTCGAAATATAATTTTGTCTTCGAGTCTTCTGTCATATGAATTTGCTTGACAATGTCGAAAATTGGCAGCCTGAGATGGGTGAGACTCCCGAGGTTGCTGGAGCCGCTGGTGCGGGTGAGGACGAGGATACCTCTTCGGCTGCACCCACTCGCCCTCGTCGTCAAGCTCCTCCAGCCCACGCGCGAAGTGTGAATGATCAGCGAGTGATCACTTACATGAGGAACAAGATTATTGAGCTCGAGTCGAAGCTGAAGGTTGCCGAGTTGGAGTTGGAGCGCTGGAAGTCGCGGCCCGCTGCGCCGTTCTCCCAGCGTGAGGAATTCCTTCTTGGCCAGATAGACTTAATCAGTCGACAGCTGCAAGGTTGGCCTTCAAGCGATTTGTTTCGGCTTCTTTATGCTTTCATTCTTCTAAGTGTTGGATCTTTTCTGCAGATGTTAATCCCGACTGGCAAGCCGAGAATAGTCGAATGGACGAGCGGGTGGAAAGGGAGGTCACCGGTGACTCACTTGAAGCTCGTACCTTCTGGTCGAACAAAAACGCAGGCCGTATACTCGCGAAGATGCTGGATCGCACCTGGCGAGCTGCTGTGCTCTTGGAAGGTTGCAGGAAGGCACTCTGGCAGATCAACAGGGTGTACTTTCCGCATAACGAGCAGCCTTCTGGGCTGGCTGCGCTGCTGGAGAGGTTCCGTAGTAGTGGGGCGTTGAAGAAGGTCGTCGTCGCTCAGCTTGTTGCCGGGGCCAACGCGGCGTTTGCTTATGTTCGACTGCACCGGCCTCATGTTCCCTTGGACAGGATACTTGACGGCTTGCCTAGAGATTCTGATTATGCTGAATCCCTTGCGGCTGCACGTCAGGTGGTTCAGCAGGTCCTGAATCATACCGAGCAACTTGTAGGGCCACTGGATGCGCCGAAGGAAGAGCCTGTCGACTAAGAATAGCAGTCTGTTGTTGTATGGTGTTAGCTTGTAACGAGAAGATTTTCCCAGTGGAAAAAATGAGTGTTTGCATGTCGAGGTGGGGGTAGCCCCCGAGCGAATGAATTGTATCTTGTGGACTTCTGTAAACCTGTATGGCGCAGCCCCCGAGCGGATCGAGTGCGGCCGAGGTGTGTCGAGTTGCCTGTGCGACGCAGCCCCCGAGTGCTTCGAGTGCGGCTAAGGCGTTTCCGAGTGAAACCTGTGAGGTGCGGCCCCCGAGTTCGTCGGGTGGCGACCAAGGTTTTGTCTTAGACCTGTACGACGCAGCCCCCGAGTGGTTCGGGTGGCGGCCGAGGATTTTCGAGTGGAACCTGTGTGGCGCAGCCCCCGAGTGCGTCGAGTGGCGGCCTAGGTTTTGACTTAGACCTGTACAGCGCAGCCCCCGAGTGATTCGGGTGGCGGCCGAGGATTTTTCGAGTGGAACCTGTGTAGCGCAGCCCCCGAGTGCGTCGAGTGGCGGCCGATGATTTTCGAGTGGAACCTGTGTGGCGCAGCCCCCGAGTGTGTCGACTGGCGGCCTAGGTTTTGACTTAGACCTGTACGGCGTAGCCCCCGAGTGGTTCGGGTGGCGGCCGAGGATTTTCGAGTGGAACCTGTGTGGCGCAGCCCCCGAGTGCGTCGAGTGGCGGCCTAGGTTTGTATTGGACCTGTACAGCGCAGCCCCCGAGTGGTTCGGGTGGCGGCCGAGGATTTTCGAGTGGACCTGTGTGGCGCAGCCGCCGAGTGCGTCGGGTGGCGGCCTAGGTTTTGACTTAGACCTGTACAGCGCAGCCCTCGAGTGATTCGGGTGGCGGCCGAGGATTTTTCGAGTGGAACCTGTGTGGCGCAGCCCCCGAGTGCGTCGAGTGGCGGCCTAGGTTTTGACTTGGACCTGTACAGCGCAGCCCCCGAGTGATTCGGGTGGCGGCCGAGGATTTTTCGAGTGGAACCTGTGTGCCGCAGCCCCCGAGTGCGTCGAGTGGCGGCCTAGGTTTTGACTTGGACCTGTACAGCGCAGCCCTCGAGTGATTCGGGTGGCGGACGAGGATTTTTCGAGTGGAACCTGTGTGGCGCAGCCCCCGAGTGCGTCGAGTGGCGGCCTAGGTTTTGACTTGGATCTGTACAGCGCAGCCCCCGAGTGGTTCGGGTGGCGGCCGAGGATTTTCGAGTTGCTTGCTGATAAAAGTAAAGGGGAGAGCTTGTTCCTCAAATCACTTTATTGATTTTTGCGAGCAGGCTGCCTCTTTAAAACCCTTTCAGTCCCCTCAGGTACCCTGGCGAGGGAAAGAGTGCATCTGAAACCTGCCGCTTCTTGACATTGTACATTATTACAAATTGGGGTCGATCAGGCGTAGAAACGGCGCAGTTGCGCAACGTTCCACGGGTTGCTGCAGACTGTCCCCGTCTTCGAGTCCTTCAAGCGGTAAGCTCCGTCGCCGATTGCCTCTGTCACAATGTATGGACCCTCCCAAGGGGAGGCGAGTTTGTGCACCTTCTTCTGCTTGAGGCGGAGGACAAGATCACCAGGGACAAACGCTCTGGGCCGCAGTCGCCGCCCGTGGTAGTTGCGTAGGTCTTGCTGGTACACGGCTGTGCGGGTAAGGGCGATGTCGCGTGCTTCGTCCAAGGTGTCCATGTCGTCCTCGAGTGCTTCTTCCGCATCGAACTCGTCGTATGCCACCACTCGGGGGGCGTCGAACTTGATATCACAGGGCAGAACTGCTTCTGCGCCGTAGACCATGAAGAATGGCGTGTATTGAGTGGATCTGTTCGGCGTGGTGCGCAGACTCCATAGCACGGATGGCAGCTCTTCGACCCAAGCACCTGCGGCGCGCCTCAGTGGCACTCGCAGGCGCCTCTTTACGCCCTTGCAGACTAGGCCATTGGCTTTCTCGACTTGTCCGTTGGATTGCGGGTGCGAGACAGATGCGTAGTTGAGCTTGATGCCTTGATCAGAGCAGAAGTCCTTGAATTCTTCGGCTGTGAAGTTCGAGCCGTTGTCGGTGATGATGCTGTGTGGCACGCCGAACCTGAAGATGATTGACCTGATGAAGTTAACCGCCGAGGAGGCAGTCGAACTTGTGATCGGTGCTGCTTCGATCCACTTCGTGAACTTATCGACTGCCACCAAGAGATGAGTGTGTCCGCCCGGAGAGGACTTCTTGATTGGACCCACCATGTCGAGCCCCCATTGAGCGAAGAGCCATGCGAGTGGTATGGTCTTCAGCGCTGATGCTGGTGCGTGCGGCTTGTTGGCGAACTCCTGGCAGCCGATGCACCTCCTCACGAGTTCTTCTGCGTCTTGCATTGCGGTGGGCCAGTAGAACCCTGCTCATAGGGCTTTGGCCACCAAGGCTCGACTGCTGGCGTGGTGTCCGCATATGCCGGCGTGGATCTCGAGTAAGATGGCTTGACCGTCGACTGGGTCGATGCACCTTTGGAGGACTCCTGAGATGCTTCGCTTGTAGAGTTCCCCGTTGATGACGGTGAAGCCCTTGGAGCGGCGGACGACGCGCTTGGCTTCGACTGGGTTCGCTGGCACCTTCTGATGCAATATGTAGGCCAGGTATGGGCTTGTCCATATGGGTTCGACCAGCATTACCTCCATGGGTTCCTTCTCCGTGCTGGGCGGGTTGGTGGTGCTCGTTGTCGATGTAGAGGGTCCCGGCGCAGGTCGGAGCTTGATGGAGCGTTGCGTGATGCGCTCGAGGAAGACTCCGGGTGGCACCGGCGCTTTGTCTGATCCGAGGTTGGCGAGGGTGTCAGCTTCCTCGTTGCTCTTGCGGCCGATGTGCCGCAACTCGCAGCCGTCGAAGGTGCCTTCCAGCTGTTTGTATAGGTCCCTGTAGGCTATCATGTTGTCGGCGATGGCGTCACATTGCTTCATGGTTTGCTGCACGACAAGGTAGAAATCTCCGTAGATCATGAGGTGAGTTGCGCCGCAGTTTTTGGACATCCGTATGCCGTGGATCAGGGCCTCGTACTATGCCTCATTGTTAGAGGGTGTTGGGAAGTCCATCTGCAGTACATACTTCAGTTTGTCGCCTTTGGGTGAGATGAGGACGACTCCGGCCCCTGCTGATCTGAACTTCTTGGACCTGTCGAAGTACATTGTCCATGCGTTGGACAAGTCGGGTACGTCTGGCAGCTGGGCCTCTATCCACTCTGTGGTGAACTCTGGAAGGACTTGAGCCTTGATTGCCTTCGGGTGCGCATACTTCAGCCCCCAGGGTCCCAACTCGACAACCCATTTGGCGACTCGTCCTGTCGCGGCTTGGTTGGTGAGGATGTCGGAGAGCCCAGAGGAGCTTACCACCGTGATGGTGTGCTCGGAGAAGTAGTGGACGACCTTCCTTGATGTCATGAAGACTCCGTACGCTAGCTTCTAGTAATGCGGGTATCGCTGCTTGGAGAGGGTTAGCACCTCGCTAAGAAAATAGACGGGTCGCTGAACAGGGTGGCTGTGCCCTTCTTCTCCTCGTTCGACGACGAGTACTGTGCTGACCACTCTGTTCGTGGCTGACACGTAGAGGTACAGCGGCTCGTTCTCCAGTGGCGCCACCAGTACTGGAGGAGTCGTGAGGGTTTTCTTGAGCTTGTCGAACGCGTATTGCGCTACTTCTGTCCACTCGAATTTATCTGTCTTTTTCATCAGTTGGTAGAAAGGCAGGGCCTTTTCTCCCAACTTACTAATGAACCGGCTGAGAGCTGCGACTCGGCCGGCTAGGCGTTGCACTTCATGAAGCTTGGTCGGTGCTGGCATTGCGAGTATGTTTTGCACCTTCTCAGGGTTGGCTTCGATTCCTCTTGCAGAGACGAGGTACCCGAGCAGTTCTCCGGCTGGCACGCCGAAAACACACTTGTCCGGATTTAGCTTGATCTGATACTCGTTGAGTGCGGCGAACACTTTGCGGAGGTCAGCAATTAAACTGTCCTCCGTTCGAGTGGTGATGACTATGTCGTCGACGTAGACTTGTACGATTTTTCCTATTAGCTCCTTCAGGCAAGCTTGCATCGTGCGCTGGTATGTGGCTCCAGCGTTCTTCAACCCGAAGGGCATCATTTGGTAGCAGAACACACCATGGGGTGTGATGAATGCAGTCTTCTCTTCATCTTCGACTTTCATCCTGATCTGCTGATACCCGGAGTAGGCGTCCAGGAAGGATAGGCGCGCGCAGCCTGCAGTCGAGTCGATGATCTGGTCTATCCGCGTGAGCGGAAAATGGTCCTTGGGGCAGCACTTGTTAATGACGGTGAAGTCGACGCACATGCGGAGTTTCTTCGTCTTCTTCTTCTCCACCAGGACCGGGTTCGCTACCCAGTCCGAGTCCTTGATTTCCCAGATGAACCCGACGTGGAGCAGTCGATCGATCTCCTTGCTGATGGCGTCTTGCTTGGGACCCGAAAAGCGTCGCATGGTCTGCTTGACGGGTCTGGCGTCCTTGTGGACGCGTAAGGAGTGCTCGGCGAGTTTCCTGGGTATGCC
This sequence comes from Puccinellia tenuiflora, assembly GCA_012064385.1. Classification (NCBI taxonomy): domain Eukaryota; kingdom Viridiplantae; phylum Streptophyta; class Magnoliopsida; order Poales; family Poaceae; genus Puccinellia; species Puccinellia tenuiflora. Next base: position 433,674 of record QRDG01000098.1, on the reverse strand, counting down.
TGGCATGTCAGAAGGTTGCCAGGCGAAGATCTCCCAGTTCTCACGTAGAAACTCGACGAGCGCGCCTTCCTATGCGATAGGCAGGCTTGCCGACACCTTGACTGTCTTGCTGGCGTCCGTCGGGTGGACTTGGTGGGTTCTCGTGTCGTCAGTCGTGTTGAAGGCAGAGTCCTTGGCTGGTTTCTTGCGTGGCGGGAAAATGGTCTTGTCGTTGTCGACTGCCATCATCGCAAGGTGCTCCTCCATTCCGAAGAATTCTGAGATTTGGCTGAATTCGCGGTCGCAGCTGTTGGAGCGGTCGAAGTCGCCGTGCACCGTGATGACGCCCTTGGGTCCAGGCATCTTAAGCATCAGATAGGAGTAGTGAGGTATCGCCATGAATCTGGCAAAGGTTGGGCGCCCGAGTATCGCATGATACTGCGACTTCCAGTCGACTACCTCGAAGTCGATCGCCTCCCTCTGGAAGTTGTCGGGTGTGCCGAAGATGACGTCGAGTGTGATTGCTCCCATGGGCGTGACTGCTTGCCCTGGTACTATGCCATGGAAGGTGGTCCCTGATGGCGCCAAGTTTGTTGTTGGCCTGTTCATTCTTCTGAGGGTGTCGGCGAAGATAATGTTGATACCACTGCCTCCGTCCATGAACACCTTTTTCAAGGTGTAATCCCCGATCAGAGCTTCGACTACCAGAGCGGCGTGCCCGGGTCGTGGTACCGCGGGTGGATGATCTGCTCTGGAGAACGTGATCGGTGTCTCTGACCCTCTCAGGTATTCGGGTACTGCAGGTGGACAGGTGACAGCCTGGTAGACTTGGCGGGTGATGATCTTCTGTGTCCTGTTTGAAGGGCGCCCCTTCTGTATCATGTTGAGCTGTCCGCGTGCCGCTGGATATGCGTCAGGGGCTTCTTGCTGCGGATAAAAAGCTGCCGCTGCCTGTGCTGGGTTAGCGACTGCAGGTGCGGGTGCGGGTGCTGCTTGGAGAGCCAGCTGCGCGACTGGCTGTGCTACGGGTGCTGCCTGGGGAGCCAACTGCATGGCTGGCTGAGTGACTATCTTCTGCATTGCCTGGTATATCCTCCGTGCCTTTTTGCAGTCCTTCAACAGGTGACGGGATCCCCACTTGCCCGTTTCCGGGTTCCTGAACATGTGGTGCTTGCAGGGTTGTTCTAGCTCTTCCTCCGGAGTCAGCGTGCGCCTCTGCCACTCTCGCTTGCGGCTCCCATCGCCACGGTAGGTGCTGCCACCGCTTCGGTTGAATTGCCCTTGGCTGTATTGGCGACTCTGGTCGTCGTTGCTTCGACTGTACTGCCTTGGACTGTACTGGCGATTGATGTCGTATGCTTCGTTCTCGCGGGGGGTTTCGAATCCCGCCGCTACTAACTCTATTGAGTCATTGCCGTGGTAACGCGGCTTCTTCTTCTGGCGTCCTTCCCGCTAGTTGCTTGGTCCGGCCTCGTCTCGTGGAGTATCACGAACCGAGTCCTCTCCGTCTGCCCACTGGTTGGCTATCTTCATGAGGTCAATCATGCTTCTCGGCCGGAGCCTACCAAATTCCTCGCGGAGGTCACGGCGGTAGACGCCGTGTATGAAGGCATCCATCACTCGGTCTTCCGAGGTGGGTTCCATGGTATTGCGGAGCAGGGTCCATCGCTGGATGTATGACCGGAGCGGCTCGTCTCGTCCTTGCTTGCATGCTTGGAGTTCGACGAAAGTTGTCGGCCTTGAATACGTCCCCAGGAAGCTCTTAACGAAGGCATCCGCAAACTCGTCCCACGTGCTGAAGGCGTCCTTGGGTTGACTGTTGAGCCACCCGCGTGCGGATCCTGTGAGCATCAGTTGGATGTACTGCATGGCTGTAGTCGAAGTACCGCCCTGGCAACTGCAGGCTATGAGGTAGTCTTCCAGCCAGTCTCTCGGGTCCTGCTTTCCGTCATACTTGACCGCTTCTGCCATGAGCTTGAAGCCCTTGGGCATTTTTGTGTCGCGGATGTTGAAACTGAAGCATGCGGCGCCGCGTGGCTCGAAGTCGCCATCGTCGCGGTCGTCAGCATTGGGCGTGCCGACCGTCCGCTGGGTGCGGTTGCGGTCTACCGTCCTCTGTGTGATGACGTTGCGGAGGTCTTCGCCTGGCTGCGGCTGTCGCGGTTGTCTTGGAGCTGGGACTGCGAGTGCTGCGGGTTCGCGGTCTCGGCGACCCCGATTTTCTTGCGCCCTTTCTGCTGGTGCCTTGTTCGCCAGAGCCTCTTCGACTGCTTTGATGGACATGATTTGTTGCTTGTGGAGAAGAGCGCGGGCGTCACCCTCAGGCGGCTGCGTCAGTCGCAGGTATGTTTCGACTTCCATGAGGGCAGCTCCGGGTGTCTTGGGGATGGGTATCCCGTCCGCGTCTTCAGTCATGTATGACGACTCGAGGTTGCGGGTAATTCCGGCGCGTTCGGCCTCTGTCATCCGGGGCACGCGGGGCTTGTGGCGCCTTGCTCCTTGCGAGACTTCTGTCGAGGCATGTAACACCCCGAAAATCCGTCCCTAATTTTTGCGGTGTTTTCTGACACCTGAAAAACTTTTTCTCTTTACCTAAATGTTTCTTCAAATCTTTTGAGGATGGTTTGACTTTGGAATTGCTCTCTCAGAATTTTCCCAGTGATCCACGAACCACTCCAGCACCCGTGATAATTTTTGTGCTTAGGTTTTCTCTCGAGAACCCTAGCCCTAATTGTCGAACCTCTAAAACCCTTTTCTCCACCTACCAAAGAAAAGCCTGTTTCCAAAGCTGGAAAAATTCCACCAAAAATACCGGAGGACTCCCATATCCATATAAAGACAATCCATGCAAAAATATGGCATACTTCAATGCAATATTCCCAAGTTTATCCATATTCTCCATTATGCCATTTTCAATCCCGAAATTATCTGGACGCCTTCCACTCATCCAAAAATTCTGCAATTTTGGTGAGGTTCATTATTTAACCTTCTGAACATTTCACTCCATTGGCCCAACCTCATTTGAGCAATATTTGAGGTACTTCCTTTGTAATGCCCTTTTTATGCCTAATCGCAATTTCCAAAGCAACCCCTAGCTACAAAGGTTATTTGGCATTGCCACTTTGCCAGATTGACCAACTCCCTTATATAACCACATATCCAGAATATCAGGTCAAGATCATTTGAATAAACACAATTGGCATGCCCATGCCATTTGGGCATTTTTGGACACCAATTTATTTGACCAAGCTCCAGGCCTCCATTTGATCTAAAACTCCACATACATAGTACATACCCCTGTCCTGACCTACTCTGAATTTTGGGGATTTTTCTGAGCTGAGTAAGACCTCTGTCCTTTCATCGAACACCTGGCGCACCCTTAGTTTTCTGAAAATATTGTGTTGCGAAGTTTGGAGTCCTTGGGTGATTCTTGTTTTGTTGAGTTGGCCTCGTCGTTACGAACCCAGTGGTGCAAACCTTTTTCAGTTTCGTGCCCCGAGTCGCCGGGAACGCGACGATGCCGCCCGTGTCGCGCTCTGGACGTCCGGGACGCGCGCTTTGGCAAGACCTAATTCCCGTTACTGCCATGGTCGGTGCCTAAACCTTCTGCTGCAGTGTGCCTCGTGCTTCACTATGCAACCAGCACGGCTGCCTCATCCTCTCCCCCCTTCTTATCTCCTCCCTGTGGCCGGAGACGTAAGCAATGACCTCGGCGGCCATTGATGGCAGCACCGGCCACCACCTGCTTCTCCTCCTCCCCCCCCCCTATATAGAGCCCCCTCCGAGCAGCCCGAGAAAACGCTAGCCACTCCACCCCTCCCTCTCCCCTGCCCCCCTCATTCGGAGCCATAGGTGAGGGAGAGCGTCCAATATTTTGCCCCCCCAAAGCCACCATGGCCGGAGCTTGGGCCAGCTCGTGGGAGGCCACCCCCGCCTCCGGATCCACCTTCCCTGGTTGCGGTAAGCCGCCACCGTTCCAACCCCGCCGACGCCGAGGTCCCCGGCCCACCTCATCGTCGCCCCCAAGCTCCACCCGAGCTCTCGCCGTGACCGTGTCGAGGACGAACCCGAGGCCTTCAGCCTTTTCCCCGCTCCAAACCTTCTCCCCTGGCCGCGGTAAGCCGCCACCACGCCGTCCCCACTGCCGGCCAGCCTCCCGGCGACCTCCTTGGCCGTCCCTGGCCGTCCCCTGCTCGTCCAGTACGAGTCCAGGGAGGAAGACGACCAGGGGATCGATCCCTGTGTCTTCGTTTCTTTTTTTCTTCCCTGAATCGTTTTCTGGCCCAGCCAGCGCACAGGAGCAGGCCGGCCTGCCAGCGGCCCAGCCAGCTCAGCGCAGTGGCGCACAGGAGCAGGCCCATTTTCGGCCCGTGCAGTTTTTTTTCGCGAAACTGTTTTTCTTTTCCGCTGGACCGATTTTCAATCGTCAATATCTTTTAAGCCGTAACTCCGTTTTCGGTGATTCAAATTTCTAAATCTTCGTCTCGACGAGCTCTTTCCGGTGGTACTGATTTCATCTCATTCCAAAATACTTCTATGAGGTGCCTTTTTGTACGTGCATTCCGGAGTCCGTGGAACGGGGCTATCGCTGCCCTACGTCGCAGAACCAACCCGACCTCTCCAAGCCCGGTGGATCCCCATCTTCAAAGGCAAGCTAACCCCTTGCTATGAGCCGTCCCGCAATATCGTTTACTATTTGGCTATTGACTTGCCCAGTATTATATGCTTGTCTGTTTATTTATGCATGACTGTTTGTTGTTCTTATTTAATATGAGACTGATGATATTACTCTTGCCATGTTTAATTCCTCATCCGTGTATGCATTAGATTGATGTATGAGTTAACTGTGCGCCTCGCCCTTGCGTGGCTTTGACAACTAAATAACAAAAACATGCGTTGATTGTTTGCTTCTTCTTCAACGCCGAGGCTAGGTGCGGACAAATGTCGGCCCGTGATCCTCGGAGTTGGGGGCATTTGCCAAAAGAGTTATTTGCTTCTTGTCCCTCCGTCAAATATGGTTGGCATAGACCACCCGGACTGCGACGCTTGGAGCTGACTTTTCAATTGGTTCTTTTTCCCAAGATTGCTGACACCACGTCGAGATAACCCTCGAGTGGAATGGATGCTTTCTTTCTTATGAATGCTTTTCGGTTCATTGTTTGGAGGCTACATGCCTCACCAACCCTTGTAATTGATCTATGGTGACACCGGCTGGAGGAACCACCACAGTCATCTGTTGAAACACTAAGTTATAATCTGTGGTCGATCTGTGATGACGCTTGTTGCGGACTCGCCACGATAGTCA
>QRDG01000098.1:383927-425821 GCA_012064385.1 Puccinellia tenuiflora | reverse complement strand
TGTCTTATTTGTGTTTGCACTTATATGAGCATGCTATGTGGTATATTTTTATCCAAAGTGTCACGAGAAGCTAGTACATAATGTAGGTTAAAAAACCGGACCGGAGATCGAACCGGCGAGGCCGTCGGTTCACGGTTCACTAGTCGAACCGCCGGTTCGTTTGGTTCACTCGCTGGTTTTTTAAACAAAGAACAAGAGAGAAATATAATAATCTGTTAGGAAAAGATAATGTATTTAAGCTACCTGGGTAGCAGTATGACACAAACATTCGGCCTAGGAGATGGTTAGCGCGATTCCCTTTCCTCTAGGGGAAGCCTGAGGTTGCGGGATCAAATCCTGTGCTCAGCAAATTATTTTTCACGTGCGCGAAGCCTCCTGTGGTCGGGCCGGCGACCTGTTAGCCCGGTTTTCTTCGAAAACCGCCGGTCGAACCGCGGTTCAACCGGTTTATTCCGGTTCACCTGTGTGGCCGGTCCACTGCGCTTAACAAGCCGGTGGAGGCGCCGGTTCCGGTTCGACCGGCTGTCCGGTCCGGTTTTTTAAGACTATGGTACATAGTAGCTAATATTAAATTGAGTTTTCCAACTTGTATCTACAGTATCGAAGTGGATTTCTCGTAAAGGATACTAACCCCCCTAATAAAGTTTGTGAGAGTGTTTTGTGAAATAAGTTTTCAAGTTTTTCGAGAGAGGATGATGAAAGAAAATCAAGAACGTATAAAAGCTCATGCTTGGGGTTCTCCAAAGGCACCACCAAGAAATATCCAAAAATTACCAAGCATCTAAGCTCGGGGGTGCCCAAGGCATCCCCTTCTTCGTCAACAATCATCAGTTTGTTCCCCTGAAACTATATTTTTATTGCTTTACATAATATGTGTTGTTCTTAGAGCATATTTATGTTTTGTTTACTTTTAGTTTATGTTTTCTTTCTAGTATATAATCATTATGGCTAGTACTATTATTTTGGAGAGAGGCACGCTCTAGTTTTATTTATAAAATGCTCATTGCGCTTCGCTTTTATCTATTGAGTTATTGTTGTGTTTATGTTTGCTCTTGTTGATTCACTTATATATTGTTAAGAGAATAGGTTTGTTTGTTTTATATAAAAGATTAGAACTCTCTTGCTTCGCTTAAATCTTTTTGGAGAGTTGAATAGTAATTGGTATTGGTTGTGTGGTTATATGTTAGAATTGAAAATGTTGCATGTGTAGTATTGATATGACTAGAATTTGCATGCCTTGTTGATCATTTAAATTGTGATGACTTGATGCTTTGCGTGTTTTGAGATGCTATATAATTAACTGTTAAGCATGTTTTCTACTTAAGCAATGGATTATTAGTGGAGAATTAGCGTAAAGCTTGAACATTTATTTTTTTCATACTTTGAAGCTCCTAATTTAATTTGCCTAATCAAATGTGTTTGTTTAACAAGGTATACCATGTTAAGTCTTGTGTTTAACCTTATTTCATGGGGGTTGTTTGTCTTGTACCCATCATTGTTACATGTTTGATATAAAACCTTTGCTAGCCTAACTTCTATACTGAGCGGGAATGCTTCTCGCGTGCATCCAAAATCCTTGAGCCAATACCCTTACAACAGTGTCCACCATAGCTACCTATTACATGGTATTTCAATGACATTCCAAGTAAAAATTTCATATGCTATCTTTAAACCTTCAAAATACTCCTTTTGTGCCTCTATGTTTTAGCTCATGAGGAAGTGGTAGAGAAGTTTGTTATACCCCATGTCAAGCAAGGTAATTCTCCCTCTTTATTCGATGAGTATGGAATATGTGCTCATTTGAACTTGCCGGGAGCTGGCAAGGGACTCTGCATCTCATAAAATATAAATATAACCCCATCACACACTAGTAGGAAAACTCTTAGTGTAGTACTAGTATCAGTGGTGTTCTTTATTTTTGCGCGACATAGCTATATTCAGTAGTCTGTCAATTTTTACGCGCTCCACTGTTTTTAGCTTACCAGCGACATGTGATAAGAACGACACGCCACCAGTACGTGGGACCCACACGTGACCAGCCAGGCAAAAAGTGTCGGTGGTGCGTTGTTTTCACGATACACCATGATGTCTAGTACACGCTTCTATTCTTGTAGATTTGTTGGGCCTCCAAGCGCAGAGGTTTGTAGGACAGCGGCAATTTTCCCTTAAGTGAGTAACCCAAGGTTTATCGAACTCAGGGAGGTAGAGGTCAAAGATATCCCTCTCAAGCAACCCTGCAATTAAGATACAAAAAGTCTCTTGTGTCCCCAACACACCTAATACAATTGTCAGTTGTATAGGTGCACTAGTTCGGCGAAGAGATGGTAAAATGCAAGTGATATGGATGGTAAAAGGTGATTTTATAATTCTGTAATAAAAATGGCAGCAAGCAAATAAGTGACAAAAGTGACTAAAAACGGTGTATCAATGCTTGGAAACAAGTCCTAGGCTTCATACTTTCACTAGTGACTACTCTCAACATCATTAACATAATTAAACACATGATAGTTCCCACAAAAACACATGCATGGTAGACGTTACTCGGAGATCATTCTTTTGTGGATCAAATAGGATGAGAATTGCGTAGGACTACAAGAAGCACACCTTAAAGTTCGTATTCCATATCTATGGACACTTCATGCTGTCACTATCCGCATCCAAAGATAGTACTAACAACACCATAACCTATTGCTTGAATAGTCTCTTTTTTCAATAACACAAGCATCAAGAAACCTCATGATCTATTCAATCCAACAATAATAAAGAACAAACTCATGATGAAGATCACTTTAATCTTGATGCATAGAGTCACACACGGCACCCACACTGTCACTGAGGTACCATGATCACAACGGTGACTCCGCAAATTATATTAGATAACACCACTTGAGCAACATCATATCCATTACAGATAGGGAAACATCATGTATTCAACTATACTAACAAAGCTCATGATCACAACGAAGATCACATCATGGGAGAGAGAGATAACCACATAGCTACTTGTATAAGCCTCAGCCCCGGTGAGGGACTACTCCCTCCTCATTGCGGGAAGCAGCGGCGTTGATGGAGATGGCCCCGGCGGTCGATCCCCGTCCCGGCAGGGTGCCGGAACAGGACCTTCTGAACCCCCAAAACTTGTCGGCGATGGCGGCGGAGCTCTGTATCGTATTTGGGAAAATCCTTCGGGGGTTAGGGTTTTTTTGTCGGGGATGATTTTATAGGCATCGGAGGCGGCCGAGGGGGTGCCCGAGGGGCAGAGGCGGGTTGTGGCCGCGGCCCCCTTAGACCCGCGGGTGGGACCCGCCCCTGGCCTGTGGGTCCCCCCGGGGTCGCCCTTCTGGCTCCGGTCCTTATTTCTTCAATAAAAAATCGTCGCAAATTTTCATCCAATTTCGAGAATATTTCCAGAAGTAACTTTCTGTAACAAAATCAGCACAAAAACAGGGAACTGGCACTGGGCATCTTGTCAATAGGTTAGTCCAACAAAATGCATAAAAATGATGTAATATGATAGTAAAAACATGTGACAACATAAAAAAACTAGCATAGATCAATCAAAAATTATAAATACGTTTGACACGTATCAGCATCCACAAGCTTAACTCCTACTCGTCCTCGAATAGGTAAGTGATAACAAAATAATTTTTTATGAGACATGCAACCAATACAATTATGATCAAGATAGTAATGTACAACACATGATGTGAATAAGGTGATCCAAAACAATTGTCTATAGTTGACATTAAGCAAACAATGATTAACATACGCTAGCTAACAAATGCTATAAACTTTTCATGAATAGGTGCATTGGAGACATGGAACCATACATAAGGTTTAGAAAGAAGAATTTCAAATTATGTCTCTAATGTAAAGCATCAATCATTCTTCAAAGCATCCAAGTAGCCATTCATGAAAATAGCCAAGCTCGAGTCGGGTGTAATCCATCTCCTTCACAAAGCAACTGTTTCGAAGTCTACTCAACTAGTGCAAATAAGAAGTGGCTTTGACACCAAAATGTTATGGCAAAGAGAACAATGATGGAGGTTTGGAAGGCCAAAAAGAAAGGCTCAAACAGTGGAGTGGGTAACCACAAGATAGAAGGAAGTCCCGTAGTTGACACTGTATGAGGAGTAGTGATTGCCATGCAACGGATGCACATAGAACTATAAGTGTATGAAAGCTCTCCAATGGAACTAGTGGGGGTGCATCCAACTTGCTTGCTCATTAAGACCTAGAGCTCACTTGAGGAGGCTCATCCTTGGAATATACAAGCCAAGTTCTATAACGTTAATTCCCCACATAGTTATATTACTAAAATAAAATGAGAACTATCTACAATGAACTGTAGGTGTCAACTAGCACAAGTGTGGTAAAAAGGATAGTAGTGCTGCTCCCTCTCTCTTTTTTCTATTTTTTTGGATTTTGGTGGTCTCCTTGGCTCTTTTAAATGCTCTCTCATTTGACCTCGTTTTGGGCTCTTTTATTTTTCTCTTTTATTTTTTATTTTTACCTCACTGTAGGAGCAACACTCTATATTACAAATGGATCATCACACTTTTTGGTACTCATAACTCATAAGACTAATACATGATGTATAAAAGAAGTTATGCATGATCGAGCGTAGTGTGGAAAAAAATGTAGAACATGTGGCAAGCCACGCAGCACACTAACTCAATGATCAAGCAAAATATATGGTAATGAAGAATGACATTAAGTCATGATGTAATGTTGGATGTTGCATGGCAATGTATCTCGGAACGACTATGAAATGCCGTGATAGGTAGGTATGGTGGCTGTTTTGAGGGAGATAATTGGCTTATGTGTAGGAGAACAAGATGAAGTTCTCCCACGGGGTTGGATGTACTGGCGAAGTATGCACCAATCTCAATGTGAGATAGGGTATTGCGCAGCACCGAAGAGGCTAGCAAAATATGGAAGTGGAAGTGCCAAAAACCAAAACTCAATAATGCATTTCATATATTGCAAACAACTAGCAATTTCAATGTTCCACAAATGGTTAGAAACACCTCGAGAGGGATCGTGGCGGCGAGACAAGTGCCCCGTTGGCTTCCCCGACCGTTGCAGTAACTATCCACTAGGAACTTCTTTTTAACTGAGCAGAATTCATGAATGCAAAAACATTGTTGACTTAGGTTGTTTTTAGTTAAGAAAGATACGGCTCCACACTCTACTAACACGTCTCCACTAATCAGCTCTAACACCGTTAACCAACACATTTTAACCATTAGTTATTTTAATGCCTCAAAACAATTGAAGAGTATCAAATTATCCATATCAAATTATCCACATAGTGATCTACAAGACTATGCAGGTTTTTTTGTATTTCATACCACTACCATATTCATAGCATTTTATCGCTCTAACAAATCAACCAAGCAACCAAAACAACTCTCTAACAAATATAAGTGAAGATCAAGAGAGTCTAACAACAACAACTAGCAGCTCTAAACAAGATAAAAGCTAAAAGTGAGAGCTTACTAGCAAACAAACAGTAGCTAAGAATACTCAACAAGATATAAGCGAAGCAAAGGAGTATTCAAATGAAAAAGCGAAGCGTGTCTCTCTCCCACACAAATAAAGCTAGGATCCAACATGAATATGACCAGCAAACAAACAAAACAAAACTGAAAGCAAAAAGACGCTCCAAGCATAGCACATAATATGTAAAGTGATAAAAACTTAGTTCAACGAAGACGACCTCATGATAGTCGATGAAGAGGAGGGGATGCCCAAGCTTTGACGCTTGATGGTTCTTAATATTCAGAGGGGGTGCCGTGGGGGCATCCCCAAGCTTGAGCTCTGATCCATCTTCAATTTCTTCATTATCCTCTCCTTTGGAACTTAAAAACTCACTTCACACAAAACTTCTCATAAACTGATTAGAGGGTTAGTGCTCATAAATTAAAATGCACATGTGTTCAACTCAAGACAAATTGCAAACAACTTTATTGGGCATTAGCTACTGTTTACTAAGCCTCAATATGACACTCCACCTCTAGAGTATCACATTTGACGATAGTAAAGAGACGAATACAAAATAAAAGCAGAATCTGTCAAAAACTGAACAGTCTGTAAATATCGAATTTTTCAAGGCACTTCTGTAGCTCAAATCAGAAAACTCAAAACTAACGAAAGATAGATAAAAGTATCAGGCTTTCTGTCTAAAAATATAAGAAAAAGATAAAATTCAGGGAATTTCTGGATTTTCGAACAGTGAAGGACAGAAATCTGTTTCTGGACAACAAAACAATACCTCGCACTTTCAATGCATTAGAGGCTAAACTTGGCACAAAAAACCAAAACAAAAAGATACAATGAATTTGCTACAGGCAACAACTTCATGACTTCAAGAAAAGCAAAAACAAACTGAAAGTAAAAGATGGGTTGTCTCCAAACAAACGCTTTTCTTTAAGCCTTTTAGCTATGCATGATAATTTTAATGACGCTCTCATAAGAATAAGAGTTGGAACGCGAAAGAGAGCATCATGAAGCAAATATCAAACACATTTAAGTCTAACTCTCTTCCTATGCATAGGCATCTTGTAAGAAAATAAATCATTGGGGCATAAAGCATTAAGCATAGGAAGGCAAAGCAAGTGTAACATTAAAACCTTCTACATAAAGAGGGGAAACTTCATAAGATGAAAATTTATATAACCACACTTCCCTCTATCATAATAACTTTCAGTAGAATCATAAGAAAACTCAATAACATAACCATCACATAAAGCATTTTTCTCATGATTCACATGCATAAAAGTATTATTATTACTCTCCACATAAGCAACATCTTTATTATTAGTAGCATTGAGAGTAGGACTATCATATGGAACTTAGACATGATAGACTAATTGTATATTAGAAAGATGATGTTCAGTAGGAGAGTAATAATTATGACAAGTCTCGTAAGGATGATTAAAATTATTCTTATTGCATAGTTACCATCACAATAATCATCAAAAATTGGAGGCATAATATCATCATAAGCAAGGGGATAGTCATCTTTCCAAGCATATATTTTTGTAAACAAATCATCATGACTTTCAATACCAAAAGGATTTTCAAACCCATCATCCCCAAGCTTGGGGTTTTCCACATTATGATTAGAAAAACATGAATATTCCCAACAGTATAACAATTATCAATATCATCATTTTCAAAATTGGTGCCAAAGAGATTTTCAAGATCGTAAGTAGTATTATTTTCCCAATCATGATCATCACAATAAGTAACAGGCATAACATAATCTTCTTCAATAGTGCCTATAGACTTAACATCAAGATAATAATGAATACAATCAAGCGGATCATCTTCAATAATTTTTGATTCATACTCATTAGGAACAACCATGATGGGAGAAATATGCTTAGGGGATGATACCGTTTCCTCTTTCTTTTTACTCCTCCCTCTCTTCTTCTTCTTCTTCACCACCACCTTAGGAGGGAGTGGTTGGAAAGGAAGCTTCTCCACATAATCTGATTCATTATTAGAAAAGACAGGAGAAATTTGGGAGAATCTCTCCCTTTCATTATTGGCAACATAAGAAACATTTTTTCCTTTTATACTCTGGTGGAGTGCTATTCTTTCTAATTTTTGCAATGTAAGCATTGTCACGGCAATTCACAACACAATAATGATAAGCTCCCTGAAGAATGCCATTCGTCCTAAAAGTACTCCTATCTAACCAAGAAGTTTTTTCTGATAACTCTTCACACCCCAAAAACAAATTAAGTTCATCATAAAGACTAGAGGTGATCATGTTATCACAAAACTGGCTAATAGTTCTATCATTAAAGTACAAGCATTGGAAATTAAAATGACCTTCTTCTAGGTCATTTAATTCTCTAGCAAATTTATATAAATCCTTAAGCCATTTGCTAGTTCTTTCATGCTTATGTTGCTTATAATATTTATCTTCTTCAACCCGAGTGCTTTCACAAGGTCTATGCACTCCACAAAAATTAACATGCTTATATAGAACATTATTTGTAGAGATTGGATCATGTCTATTGCAATCATCATTAACAATTTCATTTTGTTTGCAAATGTCTTTGAAAGGTTCATGATGCTTAGACCATTTCTCTTTAGGAATATTAATATGAGAAGTAAAAGATTTATAGATATCAACAACTATATGAGAGTCAAGTCCAAACTTAGCACTAAGCTTATTAAAACTATCAGTTTCAACAAAAGACTTAATGCAATCATACTCATAATTTATACCTGACTCTTTACCTTTGTCGATCTCCCAATCTTCAATATTGTTTTGAATCTTTTCAATAAGATCCCATTTAGCATCAATCTCCTTACTTGTAAAAGAACCCATAGAAGAAGCATCAAGTATTTCCTTGTCATGACGAGATAGCCTTGCATAAAAATTATTAACAATAATAACCTTGGAAAGATCATGGTTAGGACATTTAAGCATTAATGATTTCAATCTCCCCCAAGCTTGAGCAATGCTCTCTCCGTCATGTGGCCAAAAATTGTCGATATAATTCCTATCTTGATGAATTTCATGAAGAGGATAAAATTTAGAATAAAAGAGAGACATAATCTCCTTCCAATCCAACAAATGAGAATTGTCTAGTAGCCTATACTACTCCAATGCTTTCTCCTTAAGTGATAAGGAAAATAATTTCCTCATGATCACCTCTCTTGAAACACCTGCAATCTCAAATAAATCACATAATTCCTTAATATAAAGCATAGGTTTGTAGGACAGGGGCAATTTTCCCTTAAGTGAGTAACCCAAGGTTTATCAAACTCAGGAAGGTAGAGGTCAAAGATATCCCTCTCAAGCAACCCTGCAATTAAGATATAAGAAGTCTCTTGTGTCCCCAACACACCTAATACAATTGTCAGTTGTATAGGTGCACTAGTTCGACGAAGAGATGGTAAAATGAAAGTGATATGGATGGTAAAAGGTAACTTTGTAATTCTGTAATAAAAATGGCAGCAAGCAAACAAGTGACAAAAATGACAAAAAATGGTGTATCAATGCTTAGAAACCAGGCCTAGGCTTTAAACTTTCACTAGTGACTACTCTCAACATCATTAACATAATTAAACACATGATAGTTCCCACAAAAACACATGCATGGTAGACGTTACTCGGAGATCATTTTTTTGTGGATCGAATAGGATGAGAATTGCACAGGGCTACGAGAAGCACACCTTAAAGTTCGTATTCCACATCTATGGACACTTCATGCTGTCACTATCCGCATCCAAAGATAGTACTAACAACGCCACAACCTATTTCTTGAATAGTACTTTCTTCAATAACACAAGTATCAAGAAACCTCATAATCTATTCAATCCAACAATAATAAAGAACAAACTCATGATGAAGATCCCTCTAATCTTGATGCATAGAGTCACACACGGCACCCACACTGTCACCGAGGTACCGTGATCACAACGGTGACTCCGCAAATTATACTAGATAACACCACTTGAGCAACATCATATCCATTACACATAGGGAAACATCATGTATTCAACTATACTAACAAAGCTCATGATCACAACGAAGATCACATCATGAGAGAGAGATAACCACATAGCTACTTGTATAAGCCTCAGCCCCGGTGAAGGACTACTCCCTCCTCATCGCGGGAAGCAGCGTCGTTGATGGAGATGGCCCCGGCGGTCGATCCCCGTCCCGGCAGGGTGCCGGAACAGGACCTTCTGAACCCCCGAAACTTGTTGGCGATGGCGGCGGAGCTCTTTATCGTATTTGGGAAAATCCCTCGGGGATAGGGTTTTTTCGTCGGGGCTGATTTTATAGGCATCGGAGGCGGCCGAGGGGGTGCCCGAGGGGCAGAGGCGGGCTGTGGCCGCGACCCCCCTTAGACCCGCGGGTGGGACCCGCCCCTGGCCTATGGGTCCCCCCCGGGGTCGCCATTCTGACTCCGGTCCTTATTTCTTCAATAAAAAATCATCGTAAATTTTCGTCCAATTCCGAGAATATTTCCAGAAGTAACTTTATGCAACAAAATCAGCACAAAAACAGGGAACTGACACTGGGCATCTTGTCAATAGGTTAGTCCAACAAAATGCATAAAAATGATATAATATGATAGTAAAAACATGTGACAACATCACAAAACTAGCATGGATCAATCAAAAATTATAGGTACGTTTGACACGTATCACACCACTAGTAAATTTGTATCGGTGGCGCGTCTGGCTTGCATGTGAGTGGCGATAGGAGAGTCGTGACGCACGTGTTTAATGTGCTCCATTAGATTTCACCATCCCTTGGACTCAATATCGATCCCTGCCACTTCCCATGACGAGGAGAGGGGAGAAAACCGAACAAACACCATGCCACTTCACACGCCGTGTCAAGTCGAAGAGCAGGCATGGCGATTGAGATCCACACAGAAAATCCGACCCCTCTCTCTGCTGAGGGGATCATCTCGCCACACTACATCTTCTCCCCTCCTCTCCCCTGCCACATCCACTTCGCTTGAGCGACATGGCGAGAACCCCCATCGGCAGCGGATGCGGGCGGCCGTCGTTGGAAAAACGCGGATGACGGCCAACGCGCCAACCTTCCGACACAATGGTGGAGGCTTTAAGCAGCCGCAGATGCGGGTGTGCGTCATTGGCAAAACATGGACGCGGGTGACCGCCATTGCGCCAACCTTCAACGCCTTCACCGCCTACCAGTGTTCAAAATATCGGCTGGTATACAGATAAATCGGCCGGTTTATCGGTTACCGGTACCTGACAGGTAAGATAAGCGAATACCGCCGGCATTTACCGGTACACCGATATATCGGCTGTCAGACTGATATATCGCCGATATTCACCGATATTCACTAGTAAATTAGTGGGACCCAACCGATTTAGCTCCAATTTTTTATTTTGGTTGTGTTTTTGGAGTCTTGATGCCTTCTATTTGTATAAATGGTTACTTCTGGTACATATCAGGTTGCTTAAGAGTGATACATATGAAATGGCTTACGAGTTTACCATGTAAATTGATCCTGATGATATGAAAATCTGATATTTTTGAAAAGTCTTGCCGCTAAATAGTCGACCGATAAAATCGATAATCGGCCGATAAGCCGTTTTATCTCTTATCTTGGGTCGACTGATAAGTTAACGAGAAGTGATATCCCGAACATTGCCGCCTACATCACCTTCATCACTGTTACCGCCTTCATCGTCCTCACCGCCTTCATCGCCTTTGTCCTTAGGAGGCTCGCTCAGCGGGTTGTACAACTTCGAGTTCATGGTGCCTTTGTAACAAGCCGAACTAGGGAACTGGCTGAAGCTGCCCGACATGTTTGCGTAGAAACCTGAAGTCCAGCGCCCCGGCCGTAGCTTCACGTTGGTAATGGCGGGCTGTCCCAACAGTGTTGTGGTGGTGAACTGCTCTCCGACAGCGAGGACCACGTGTTCCTCGCGCGGCTGGAGCCAGTTTACCCATCTGCACCAACTACGGCCAGGGTACTTCGTACTCTTCATGCTCAAAGAGAGAGGCATGCTCTCCATCAAGGTGTTCGACGACACCATGTATCGCATATCATGCTGCGGGGAAAGCGACTGGATCTAGCCGGCTGATATGTCCTTTTCGCATCACTGTTTTACATCATAATTTATCTTTATTTATTGATATATTTCATATTTGATGCATTACTTATGTTATTTTATCTTATTTTGTATGTTTTGCAATTTTGGGGGATTCGTCTGCCGGAGTCTAGAATCAGCTGGAAAAGTACCCGTCAAGACACCTGACCTGCGAAGCTCAGAAAATTCAGGAGCTATTATTTTGAGAATTAAGTCAAGGAGGCGAGCCACCAGGGGCAGGGGGACCCCTGGCCGCAGGCCCACTTCTGGCCGTGTATCTCAGGTGTGTAGTATAGGAACCGTCTTTCCTAGTTATCAAGTTCAACAAACTAGGACTTACTTCATAACTATCAGCTGTTAACTCAGGTGTGGCAATGGGCCTAGCAATAAATTGATCATTTGGAGTGTTTGTGTAGTCACACAACTTAGTTCTATCACCTATTTTTGCAAGTTTTTATGTGTTTTTAATTTTAAATGTAAAACTGAAAATAAAATGACACTAAACAATGCAAACTGAAATAACAAATGCAACACAAAATGCAAACCTAAAAATAAAATATGCAAACCGAAATATAAATATGATATGCAAGACAATAACAAAACAAAATAAAATGCTTTGAAGGTAAAGATGGATAAGATGATGCTCACGTAGGTGCAACCTCCCCAAGCTTAGGTGTTTGCACAAGTTGGTGATGAAGTTGACTTTGTTGTGAGATGCTCCTTTGGACAAATCTTTACAGCAATGATTCCCTGGCAACAGCGCCAGAAAACGTCTTTGATGGCCTTGAACTTAGCTTAGGTTGAGACTCCAAGCGCAGAGTGTGTACTATAGGAAAGACGGTTTCCCCACGAGGGGTGACTCGAGGGTTTAATATCGAACTCTCGGGGAATCAGTAGTGAAAGATTTATCTTCTCCCCCCCTCCCCCCGCGCTCGCGTCGCTCCCCAGGCGACGCGGGGGTGGCCCAAAGGGGCGGGGCGGAGCAGCGCGCGCAGGTGGAGGTCGTCGGGTGTGGGGCCTTGGCGGCCGGTGGCGTGGAGCTCGGGCGGAGGCCCAGAACCTCGGCGGTGCGCGAGGGCGGCGCGGCGGCGGCGGTTGCTGCCTCCCTGGCGCGGCTGTGGTGAAGAGGAGAGAGGCGACGGCGGTTTCGGGCGGCAGCTCCGATCTGGGCTGTGCGGGCCCAGATCTGGGCCGATCGGGCCTCGATCTAGGTCGCCCGGGCCGCGGCCGACGAGGGTGGCGGTCGTCCCCGGCTTCTCCTTCCTCGTCCTGGCCGCCTCGTTTGGTGGTGCGGTTCTCCCTTGACCGCAGGTGGCTCCCTTCCGCGGAGCTCGTCAGGCCGGTGGAGTTGGGGCTCCCCGGTCCTTTTCCCTAACCTCCATTGGTGGGTTAGGTGTGGTGACGGCCGGATCTGGGCCTTGCAAGGTCCTTGGTCGTCCGGGGCTGTCGGAGCCCTGATGTGGGCGACGCCCCTGCTGGTTTCCCGGGAGTGGGTCCCGGAGCCGGCACGTGCTCGCCAGGGGTGGCAGCATGGTTCGGGCTGCAGCTGCTCTCGCGACTGTGGTTCTCCCTCCGACCTTCGTGGTCGTGCTCATGCAGGTTCTGACGCGCTGATGTTGGCGCAGCCGTCGTGGTGTCGCCGATCTAGCATCACTGGTGACGTCTGGATCTGGGTCTGGCCGGGCCTAGCCAACTAGCTCTTGCGTTCAGACTGCAGATGAATCTAGTTGGGGCTAGACCTCAGTGCGTCTTGGGTCGGTGGTGCGATAGCAATCTCTTCTATGTCCGCTCTATGTCCTCGCAACGGCGACCGGATTTCTGACTGGATTGGATCTCGGCGAAAGCTGCGGTTGGCTCTTGCCAATGCCCGTGACGGCATTACCTCCGGGTGTCGTTCCCTTGTTGAAGGCATCCCGATGCTGATCCTCTGGTCTGTTTTGACAGATTCCGTTCCCCCGCCCCGAGCTGCTCCTCTTGGTGGCCTCGCGCTGGGCAAGTTTCTCTAGTAGTGTCTTGTGGATCACCCTCTGTGCTCTCTAGTGTCGCAGCCCTCTCGCAACGTCAGCCTAGCTAATGGTCGTGTCTCGGTTGTTGGCGGCTTTCCTAGCGCCTTGGGGGGCTTTGTTAGGATGGCATCAGGCCATGGCTGCTGTTGGTGTTCTTATCCCAACGCCATTGATGATGTTACGTTTTGGTCTGGACCTAGCCCGAGCCCTAGGGGTGGTGGTTTGGGGTCTGGGTGAAAGCTTCGCAGGACCTCGGTCTTTGCCGACGACGTTGACTCGATCTCGCACCATGTACCTTCTTGGAGGCGTCGTCGCGAGACCCCCCTCTTCGGACCCTCGAGCTCTACCAGGCTGCCGACCCGACGGCGATTCTCCTTGGGTTATTGTTCCGGTGCGGTGGAGGTTTGTTGGCGTGGACATGGTCGTGGTCGCTCCGGGGCAACAGGAGACAAGGCTCCTTCAACTTCGATCAAGCAGGAGCTCCGGCTTGGCATTCCTTTTTTTGTTGTCTTTTGTTGTGGGTTTCGGTGTGCGCTTTGCGCGCATGTGTGTTGTAACTTGTGGTGTAACTCCTAGCCGGTTGATGGCTTCGTTAATTCAAAGCAAGGCTCTTCTCGAGCCTTCCGTCTAAAGATTTATCTTCTTATCCTTCTCTTGAAAACCTGCAAAACAAAGTAAATTGTTTTGTGCCCTCAACCTCACCAAGTGGTTGTCAAGCACAAGGTGTGAGAATGATATGAAAATATAACAAATGCAAAACAAGAAATAAATATGCAATGATGGAAAATAAATATGCAGGTGGAAACAATGATGGATGATATTTTTGGGTTTTGTATTGTGAATGCAAGATATAAAAGTGTTTTTGTATTTTCGGATTTTTAAATGGCAGAAAATGGAAAATGCTTATAAGTTGTTGGAAAAGTGTTTCTTATGATTAAAAATGGACCGGGGTTCATGGTTTCACAAATGCACTCTCTCTTTAATAAAGTGGTAGATAATGGAACACTAGAATTGACATATTAGATTACAACAAAAAGGTTTCATGACAAGTTACTAATTATATAGGCATCACGTCCTAACATAGATATCTTTTGTTTATTAATCTCTCTTATACTCCACCAAGATGTGAACTAAATCTTAGCACCTCAGTAATTAAGATAAATCAGAGTATAGCTTTAAGTCTTATGACATGAAGTTAAAATAAGAACATGCTATAGTCATGGAGAAGTGGCAATGGTCACACCCACACCTCCGGTAGCATGGTATTTTTCTTTATCCCTAGTGAGGCAACAAAGTAAGGTAAAAATACCCAAGTGGATCACGGAACTTCTCTCACTTTCACCGCACTAGCCACCCCGTCATTACTCCAACTAATGTACACGTTCCCCCACACACGCTCTCATAAACATGCTTGATCAAAACAAGTAGACAAGAACGGGGTACATAATATGCATCTACTTTCATAACTGAAACAAAACAATTGCAATCTCAAACATATATTAACTCATAAAGAGATCCACCACAAAAGAATTACATAGATGATCGTAATCATGTTCGGTAGCTCATACGGTGCTAATTAGTGAAGCTCAAGAGAGAGGAGAGATACATAAGTTACTTCCACAAACCCATAGTCCAGGGGTGGACTACTCCCTCTTCATCATGGAGACGGTGGAGATGTCGTTGGGGGAGATGGAGACCACGCCGGCAGCGCTCTGCCGGAGTTTTCCCCCTCCAATCTGCAGCTCCAGATCTCTGTTTCGGTGTTTCTGTGTTTTCGGCCGCCTCTCTTCCGAAGGGCGTCGGGGACTATTTTTATAGTCGGTTTTAGGTCAAGACGAAGGTTCTGGAGAAAAGATCGACGGCAACGGAGCCTCGAGGCCCCAGATGGTGGGTCCCACGCAGCCAAGGAATCTGGCCGCGTGGGCCACCCTTTTCTGGCCCTCGGGCCTCCGTTTGTTCGCTTCCTTCGCTCCTACGCTTAGTTCCTTCCAAAAACTGATGTTCGTAAATTTCCAGGTCATTTGGACGTCGTTTGGGTCCCTGAAACATCAAAATATAGAAAATAGGGTTTTCTACCAGTATAGGGTTAATTCCAGAAAAATAGGAAAACTGTGAAATCTTCCCAAAATCATTATAAAATAATGATATAACCCTTATATGATACAAATATGATTGAAATATGAGTATTATAATGCAAAGTTCATGTATGCATTTTACATGCATCACTTAGCAAGAGGATATCATTGTTTCATAAATAATAGTAATCATACATGAACTATTCCGCCATGCCGAGCAGACCGCCATCACCACCTTCCGGGACTGCCATCTCGACGTACCACCGCTCGCACCCGAGCCATGACGCCGCACGACTCAGCCACTCGCCGCCCAAGCTACACATAGTAACATGTCCGCAGACCACGGCCGTCGTACGGCCGCACGACTCAGCCACTTCATAAATTGAAAGAGTCGGGATCTGAGCCAGGACCCGAAACCAAAGTGTTTATTTTGGTGCTGAGATCAGCGCACGTACACGGGGCCCTTTTTATCTTTTGGTTTGTTACAACGTAAGATCAAAATCCCAATAGTTCTCCCCTAAAAAAATATATACATCCCAACAGTTCTAGACGTTCTAGATGGTTTCCCACATAATTCTCCCATCCCGTCGAGTGAGCAACAACTCTAGCGAAAACAAGGCCAAGAGAAAATCAATGCACCCTGTTCCCCCCGTATGGCAGGCCTTCTACTAACAAAATCATTGCAGAACCACCAGTCTGGGTTTTGGAAGAAATTTCCAACTAGATGAGATCGTTCTTTTGGGCAGGAAAGGAGGCAGCCAATGGTGGTCAATGTCTTGTGGCGTGGAAGAAAATCTGTACACCAACTTGCTTCGGAGGACTGGGAGTGAAGGACCTGAGACTCCAAGGTTTGGCATTGCGAGTGAGATGGGAATGGCTGCGGAGAACAGATAGCTCCAGACCATGGCAGGGACTTCCTGTGATGAAAGATCAAGAGGCCTATGATGCCTTCCAAAGCCTGGTTAAGATCAAAGTTGGAGATGGGGAGCGCATCCTGTTCTGGAAAGACAGATGGATTGGAGGGCGGACAGTGAGTGATATCACAACAGCTGGAGTCATGGTGGCTTGGCGAGCGGCAGCGCTACCAGAAAAAGGAGAGGAGACTCTTTGACACGCTAGTGATTCCCGCATGCTGGTCCATCTGGAAACAGCGCAACGCCAGGGTTTTCCATAATCGGAACAAACATTGTACGGCGTACGAGTTAGCGGGATGCATCGTAGAGGAGTTCCTGCTTTGGCAGAGGGCAAGGATAGGTGTTGGTGTTGGTGTAAGCAATGTCGGGAGAGAGTAGCCCTACGAGCTGTTAGGAGTGTTGGTGTCTGGTAGAACCTTTGTTCGCAAAGGTTTGGCCATCTTGTAATTGTGATGCTTTCTTCTATAAAAATATGGTGCGCAATTTGTGCACTCTCAAAAAAAAAAAAAAAAACGAGCTTCCCCTTTTAATATCCTCGTATGCCTCCTCATTCTGTTTTCAGGTGAATAGGGTGTGAGGGAGCCCATAGAGCAACGTTGTCGATGTTGCTTTATGTTTCCTACGATCTGAAGGTTCCGGTTCTCTCTAATCCCTTTTTTGTTGCTTCTTCCTGTTTGCCCGTTTTGTTTGATTCAAAAATGTTCTATCCTTTGTGGATTACGATACTCTTGGGTACATTTCTTATGTAGCACCAAGTAACAAACCAGTTTCTGTATGCCACAACTTTTCATTTCAGTTAGGTACAAATCATCACAGTGTAGCGCCCACCCTTTCTGCGTAACAGGAGTAGCTTATATAAGATAGCAGTTTAGCTACGGTCAATAAGACCTTGCAACCGTAGGGAAAAAATGGTAACTGAAAGTCTTGTTCTTTTCCTTGCAGTGTTTTAACTTAATGTATACCCACACATCGAGAATGACAGCTTGGCGATGGAAGTACGTAGGAAATGAATTTTTCGCACCTCAGCAGTCACTCCGGTCAGAACATACTACCCTTTTAAAGGAGAACGGTCAAAGTCACCCTTGAGTTTCCTTTTTCGAACTGATCTTGAGTTAAACTCCGATCACAAAGTAAACTTGATACATCAAATTGTATGTTTTCTTTCTTTGCAGAAGATAATATAATTTACTTAATCAGAGAGAACAGTGCAGGCGTAACCAAGTATACTATAGTAAACGTTAATTCAAGAGGGAAAACTGCTACCATTGACTCCTTGGGTAGACTGTGTTCCGGACTTGTAACTTTTGCATCATCAACTTCGTGCCTTGGAACAGTATGTTGATTGCTGACAAGCGAGACAATCAGAAGTCGATTGCCAACCATCTCAAAGTGTAGGGCACTTTGAGACGGCTCCTCTGTGTCTACTCGAGATGGCCGGCCAAACAGCTTTGGTGTTGTGCACTGTGTCTTGTTTGCATAGGGAACAAAAGCATGCTTGGCGCTATGCCTCATCAAATCAGTTGGTAACTGCAAGCGTAGGAAACCATACCTCTTCAAAGTCTGTATGAACGAATTAGGCACGTGAAAGGAAGGCACCCACACCAAAAAATCTTCATCAATCTTGCGTGCTGAGGTGGGTAGCAACATATATGCATTAGGGATGGGAGACATGATTCAAGGCAATTGGTATTTCTTTCACCTTGTTGCTCACTCCAAGTCACAAGCTTAGCAGAATTGTCGCAAGTCTTTGAAGTAAACTAACATAAGATCACACTTCTTGTTTTTCTAAAAAACTGGCGGCAAACCAAGTGAGAACCGAATCATTCTGACATGGGAAATTTCGGTCGTGACCAAGCATAACCTTAATATTTGGAATGGAGAGTGACGAGTTTACATAAAGCTAAATAATGACGACCGTCAAAATGCTGTTAACTTAGTCTCATCGAGTCAACAAGACTAACTGCACATGCGGCATACATTTTTGTTGTTGTTGAGGGAAACATACGGCATACATGTTTTACAAGGATGGGCCTACTACACATGTGTGTGTATTGCCAGCCCTGCGGCCCAGCCAACCAGCCGTATACAGCACACGTACGGGGGCAGGGAAAAAACACACGGAGAAGCGCAACGAAATAGCAGATCCTGTTGTAAAAAAACGGAATAGCAGATCGCCATTTATAGATCTAGGAGGTGCTATCGATCACGTAGTCACAGTTCGCCGCCACGGCAAGTCCACGCCGCACGCCACCGGTTCGGCTAATCGATAATTGCTAGCTCTTCGTCGGCCGCCGGGAGCTCATGAGCGCAAGGCGACGATAATCGATCGATGTCTACATGCCGCATCTGCATGCAGTCTGCGTGGTAATTATCCTGATGATAACCTATTTTTAGGTTTCCTTGTAATCTCATGCACGAATCATCAAAGTAAATATGTAAGGCATCTATCTCGGAGTATTAGTATGGTTGTTGAATTGTTTGTATAATAGTTTATCCAACTTTCCAACCTAAATCTCACAATTATATGTCATTTATTGCTTGTATACCGAATTACAATTAATACAAAATTTACCACTTTATACTAAATTGGTAAATGAATTGTACCAAATGCACGTCGAAATTTTGGTGCGGCATACCCATTTATAAAATCTTATTAGGTCCGCCACTGTGTACTGTATTGCAGACCTCGCAGCCCTAGACCATCAAGCAGGTATTTGTCAGCACGTCAAGCCAACATAGCTAGCTTTTGTTTCTTTCATGCTTCTATGTTCTCTTGCATTGAGATGTCACACCAAACATGTCGTACAAACCAAGAACCCAGGTTGTTTGCCATGTGTGTGTATATATATACACCCCTGTCTTTCCGGCAGGCTATAGCTAGTATTGCTGCAATCGATTTGATACTCCATTTTATTCATCATCGATCAGTGACCAGTGTGCTCTCTTGCTGCTGCGCACAACTTCATCATAGCCTTGGGTCGTTTGATCAAGCTGTGGGGGAACATCAAGATGTCGGTGGATGTCGGCGCCGGTGCGGAGAAGAAGAATCTGCTACTGGCGGAGGGGCTGCTGCTCCCTGCGAGCATGGTACTGGTGCAGGCCTTCACCGTAGGCGCCCTCCTCCTGTCCAAGGTCGCCTTCAACGTCGGCATGGCGCCTTTCGTCCTCCTCGCTTACCGCAATCTCATTGGCTCCATTACTGTTGCCCCCTTCGCCTTCTACTTCGAGAGGTACATACTATGGTGCACTACCTTAGCTACAAACTTCCTCTGTTTTTTTTCTGTGTGGCTGGACTTTCATAATTATTTTATTCAAAGGCATATTGGAACAGTATCCTACTCTGTGTTTTTTTTTTCTGAGTTGATTCAAGTTGCATGCAGAGCTAGCACAAATCCTGATGATGTTCGGCTCTAAAACTGTGTTCAGTTTTAACAAAAAGACGCTGCAACCTCTTCACTGAAACTTATTATTATTTTGTATTCTGTTCAGGTTCACCCAAGTCAATATTAATACATAATTTGTGTTCCTTTTCTGTGGCCCTACAATGTTGTTCTTTCTTTTCTATCGCCAGCTACCGTCCGATCAATATCCATGGCGTGATAGCACTGACTAGGAGTCTAGGAGATGTTAACAGTCGACGGAGAAACATACAAACCAATATTTACAATTTTGTAGACTGATCGTACGCAAATTACTTACCTGATTTATTATTAGAAATAGGTTAGTAATGTCAAAATAAAGCACCACCATTCTTTTGCTCACGTGTTATACAACAACTGGTGAAATTTATTTTAGTAATTTTATATGATTATATGCTAATTCAAGTATAATATCATCTTGTTGCCTTGGAGTTTAAACAGCAAATTTTATTCTCAAGTTTCATATCACCAGGCAGTTCTAAACATACTTATTGTCAAATAGAAAATCTGATGCAGAAAAAACGTCGATCTGGCGACCAAATGCTGCCATTTGAATACGTTCAAAACACAGCCGCAACAAATAAAAGAGAAAATATTATATTTGTAGATATATATATATATATTACATTACTTTTATAGGTTTGTAATGACTGATGTGCGAACACTTTGTATTTGTTTTGTTCTTTCAAATTGGCAGAACTCTTGCATACTTTCCAGGGATAATTAATAGAATAAAGGACCATATATCCACGTGTGTCAACAAACACAAAAAGGAATGCTGGATATGTGTCAACACGGAATCATGACATTTGATTTGATACGGAACAAAAAAATGAGCAAGTTTGTTAAGTACGTCCACAGCTAGTGTCATGCAATTTCGGCAATGTCTCGGTCTGTCGGTTTTAGTTAGACCTATGGTAGACAAACATGAGAATCGGTGTTTTCCATGCTATATATGTACGTCTGATGTATCAATCGGTCTTGTTGTTGATGTATAATTGTATACCAATTCGGAAAGAAAACATTGCTAGCTGTTTATTTATCACACGTACAGGATAGTATGCATTAGATAGAACTTTCTTGTTGGGCATCAGTCCCATTCCGTTTCATCCTTACATGGTGACGATTGACAGGTTACTGCTCCATGAAAAGTAATGTGATGTCACAGCACAAATTCTTCGAATTTACACTTTAGATGAACCTTGCTCGAACCATGCATACATATATATATATATATTTTAATAACCATGTCTTTGTTTTTGGACCGAAGGCTCAAGATGAGCCCTTCTTTAACTTAATAAAGAAACCACCATAAAGTCAGTTACAACAAGTATTCAGGAGACGGCGGCGACGGGGCTTCTCGTGCGGCTGCGCGCGGTTCCTCGGCTGGGGAGGCTCGGCGCCGTCACCTGCGGCCGGCCCGGCGGCCGCCGCCGACCTGCGCGTCCTCTGGCTCCCGGTTCTCCTCTGCAGCGCGCTCTGGCCGCCTCTCCTCGACGCGTGCGGCGCCGGCAGGGACTTGTTCCTGTCCGGCGATTTGGCGGTGGCGGTAGCCCCTCGGTGCTTGTCGTCGCGATGGGGCGGGGTGGCGGCCCCTCCATTCCTGCTTGGCGGAGATGTCCGATGTGAGGAGATGCTAGCCGGCTGTGGGTTGCTGCGTGGCTGCGGTGTTTGGTGCGCCAGATCTGGTCGTTTTGACCCGATTCTGGCCCGCTGGCTGCTGCCGGCGGCGAGGATGGTGGCTCCTGTGTGCTGGAGGCGCCGCCACTGCTCAGGAGGTGTTCGCCCAGTGGGTTTCGCAGGTCGTCAGCGGCAGCGTCGCCGATGTTGATTGCGTGGGGGTGCGGTGTTTGGGTTGCTCGGGCGAAAGCCCGACGATGCGGCGTCCGTGGACGTCGCTCTCCTCCTTGGAGGTCATCGTGAGCTCCCCTCTTCTCGCAACCTCGGATCCTATCTTCGGGTGAAGACCCAGACTAGACTCTGCGGTGCCAGGTCGGACGACGACGTCGATCCACGTCGCTTCCCTCATGAGGGCGTCGTCTTGAAGATGGTGTTTTCCTGCGTGCTTTCCCGTTGGGCTGGGCTTACACGACATCGTGGTTGGCAGCGGCCAATCGACGATGTAGCGGTTCCGTGTGGTGGTTTGCGCGGCAACGACAATGTGGAGGAGCAATGGTTGGTCGCGGCTTTGGCTTCGTAGTCGGCTCTGTCCGGCGTGTCCGAGTGTCTCTGTCTTGGTCTCTCCTGGCTGTGAAGTTGAAGCCGCTCTGTTTCTCAAGCCTATCCATCTTTGAGTGGTGTACGATGACCTGCAGAGACGGGCCAGTGGTGAGATGTCCTTCGACGCTGGTCTTGCCCATCTCCTCTCCGGAGTTCCTCGGCAGAATCGGAGCTACCTGCTCTGCGCGATGACTCACCCCTGGTGTGGGCTTTTCGTTGACTCTGTGGTGAGACTTTCTTGTGGTCGTCCCTCTTTAAAGTCGGAGTCGCTTGCTCGAGGAGAAGTGATGACGATGCCGCCGGAGGGCAACCCGACGAAGGCCCTCGTGTTCACAGTGTGTGTGTTGTAGTTGCCAGGGTGGCTATGTGTGCCCTCGAAGCGGTCGTGTTCCATGACGACTTGCGAGGATGTTTGTATCGGTTTTAGACCGGTTCCCGCTAATTAACCGGTCAATTCTCTTCGACTTTTTTAAATAAAATGAGGCAAATTGGCTGTTTTGTTTCAAAAAAAATATATTCAGGAGACTAGAGGCTGACGAAGCCAAAGCAAATAAGGTTCCATGTCCACGCAGGGACTAGCCACAGCCGGCTAAGCACGATAGGGAAAGCTACTGGCGGACATCCCTAAGAAACAGGTGCAACGCCCTAAGTCGAGAACTCGTAAGTGCCAACGCTTCCTTGTCCTTCGTCTTCACCACCGGAGTCCACTGCTGCACAAGTGTGATCATATGGAAAAGGATGCAAGCTGGTGATTAGGTATTGTACCCTCGGGAAAATCCCACTTGAGAAGCAAAGCTACGTTCATGACTTTGGAGTTTAGGATCCCCAGACCCCCACGGGATTTAGGTCGGCAAACTGCCACCCACTTCACCATGTGATATCTCCGCTTGAGTCCCGCTCCTTAACAAAAAGAAAAGGGCTCGATATTTATCCAATACCCCATGGACACCATCTCAGAACAAGCCCATTGCGAACATGGTTAGGCTGGAGAGGTACGTGTTGGTGAGAATTAGTTGCCAGGGATTTGTCCGGGTCCTAACAATCAAGAACTGTTGACAAACATACAGAATTTTGTGATGCACTTACCGTGACCCATGAGTGCAGGGAGACGATGAAAAAGGTGAACCTCAAGGTATGGGGCTGGATCTCCATCAACGCTTTGTTTGGGTCAGTACTTCCGTACTTTGCACAACCATGTATATATTGTTCTTCAAGAAAAAAAAACTGATCTCCTGATTTGATATCAGAATTGTGCTAGCGATGGGACTGAACTACTACGGTCTGCGTGCTACCAACGCGGGCTACTCTGTCAATTTCCTTAATGTGATCCCCGTTATCACTTTCATCATTGCTGTAATACTCCGGTATGTTACATATGTAGTGGTATTATTATTCTGCATTGTCTAACCCTGTTTCATAATGGATCAAGTAGTTATTTACAGAACAGGTGCATGCATAAAGCTATCATGAACCTAATCTAATAGCATACACATATGTACTGACCTAAATGACCACTAGGCCATGTATGTCGGAATACGAACAGCTTGCATTGATCTGACAGTCTGAAAATGCTTTTTCACAAATTATACAGAGTGGAAAAGCTGAAGATGGCAACATGCCCGGGCAAGATGAAGGTTATCGGCACCGCGTTGTGCGTGGGAGGGACGATGGTGATCAGCCTGTACAAAGGCAAGCTGCTGCATCTATGGCCTACCCACCTGCTGAAATCGCAGCTGCAGGCGGCCGGTGCGGTCTCCTCTGTCCCTGACCACCACAACATGCTCATTGGCACACTGTTCCTAGCGGGCAGCTGCCTCAGCTACGCCTTCTGGTTTATCATACAGGTAACTATAGCTTATAGGCAAGGTTCTTGATCCGTGTTGCAGCATTAGTAGCACTTGCGAATTGTGATGATATAGTTAGTTGAACCTTACCACGAGTTCCGCTAAACTGGCAATTCTAACTAACTAAACTGCACTCAGGTACGAGTGTCCAAGGAGTTCCCGTCCAAGTACTTCTCGACAATGCTAGCGTGCGTTTCAGGGACCTTGCAGGCTGTGGTGATCGGGGTGATGCTGGACTGGGATCCAGCGGACTGGGCGGTCAAGTGGGACCTGCAGCTGCTCACCGTCGTCTACTCGGTAAGTAACAAGCCAGTAGCAATTACATGCTACCATTCCTAAGCTCATCCAGACTTTACCTGCACATGTGTTACTCAGGGTGTGTTCAACACGGGAGCCAGCTTCTGCTTGATCTCGTGGGCTGTCGCTCGTCGCGGGCCCACCTACCCTTCCATGTTCAACTCGCTGGCACTGATAATCACCACGGTCCTCGACTCCGTGCTGCTTGGCACAGATATGTTTGTGGGGAGGTGAGAATGGATTTTCTGATCCTGTGTATCTTCAGAGTAGGGATGGTCGTATCTGGTACAGTTTACTGTAACAAATCCGGCAAACTGCTGATAGTCCTGTTACTGACGTATCTTGTAATCTGTTTGTGGTTCCAGCTTGATAGGAGCACTTCTGATCATCGTAGGGTTGTATGCCTTCCTCTGGGGGAAAGGGAAGGAGACAAGAGAGCAGCGCATGCAAATGAGGGCCGCGGCGAACAGAGATCAGAGCAAGTGCAGCGCAGTGGCGTAAGATGACGTCGGTAGACTGCAGGTTAGGACGCATGATGTGCGAATTCAAGTTGGAGAGCGAGCTGATACATCACATAGTACCTGGGACTGAGCGTTTTGCCTCTTATATTTCTCTCTCTTTATAAATATATATGCATTATGCAGACGCTCCTTCCGAGATAATGAGTCATCTTGTCACCCATCGATCATGCCCAGTACTCCCCGTATCATATTCCTTCCATGTGCATACCTACATGCATCTTCTATGCTGCATAGGACACCAGCAGGAAATTATTTTCTTTGAAGTACTTTATGCATTCAAATTGTATGACAGTCACCCTGCTTAAAATGAAGGACACTGGGTGATGCGTGGACACCGATCATTTTTTATTTTTTGAGTTTAAAAAAATGATCGGTGTCCACGTATCACCCAGTGTCCTGGACACCGATCATTCTCTTTCTATGTTTGCCATGGACAAAAGCACGAGCTGGGATGAGATACTTTCAGTATGCGCTAAATGAAATATTTCATTTAAATTATGTTCTTCCCACAATAGTTGTGAAAAAAGATTAGCCTCTACATTCTCATATATTTATTGCCTCCTAATCATATTTGTTGGCCTGCTGGAAGTAATTGTATGTTTCTTGTGTATAAAAGGATTTTCCTTCACACACTACTTTTTAAGTCAGACAAATATACATGTCTTGTGTTTAAGCTTTACACATCACCTCAGACTTCACGTTCTGCATCTCAATGTTCCACCATGATTTCTTTCCTACTTGCAAAAATCGAGTAGGTGGTTGTCTGTTCACTCCTTTTCTAGCCTTCCTCGTCTTACTCCTCACAAGTGTGGTAATACAAATCCATGATCATAGCAGGAATCTATTATATCCACTACTACTGCCCCCAACAAATGAAAGCATCAAAATGAATTAAGGTCTCCTGTAGTAAAGGTAACATAGATAGTAACATGCATCCTAATATAGTGCCAACTAGGCGTATTGGTGATATACATGGAGTAGTATTAAATAAGATAAATAAAAAGATGATCATGGTAACATAGCATGCTACCGTAACATAGCGGTATCCCAAGAGAAAAGGACTCGAGAAACCAATAAATGAAGTATGTCGCCAAGGGCAATTAGCGAGATAAGATTTATCTTTATTTTTTGAAATTTATCGCATATTTGTTAAAGTTCTGATCGTGTCGTCAAACATATTGAACTGAATTGACCCTTTTCCTTCTATCCGACATGGTGAGTTATCATCCATCAAAACATAACCATCGACACAAACAAGTTCATAAGTGGTAAACTAATCACTATTTTATGACGCTACCCATATGATACCATGCATTGTGGAATAAGAAACATGTTACTCCCCACTATAAGTGATCAAGTGTGACATATAACAGAACTATGTTTCACATTGGTTTTTTTTGTTCCATAGCTTAGGACGGGAATTCTTAGTAGTGGGTAAAGAAACAATACAATACAAAACATATACATGCCAAACCAACTGAAGAAAATGGTTGAAGAGCATTTATTATATAACACATTAATATTTTCTTTTTTTGCATGGAAGATGAACATTTTCCCATTAGGTACCGTTAAAATCTTTTAACTTTCTATGAACATTTGATTTCATATAGATTAAAGTCCATTCTGACCCTTATACTTGTATTAGTTAGCTAAACCGAATCCTAAAGTGTAAATCTTGAAAGTTAGTACGGTAAACTATTTAATCTAGTCTATCTTGAACCCTATATCTATCCGACATACAGGGAAAGTTATGATCATGACCGGGATAACAATTTACTCTCACTGGTAATGTGGGCCTATGTGTCATATCCATCCCTTTCCCAAGTACTCACCAATTCATAACGGTGCCCCCCGTCCCCCCCCCCCCCCCCCCCCCCCCCCACATAAATTAGCGCCCCTCGAGGCGCTCGACTGTGGAGGGTTAATCCAGATATGAAGAAAAATGACATTGTCTCACCTCGCTCCACCAGCACAACATTATCGTCCCGACCATCGATTTCTTCATCGCCGCCATGCACCACCCTATTCCCCTAACATCCCCCTACACCTCTCTGACTGGACTTGTCCTCCCGTCGCACCGCATCCCCCTGTGCCCACGGTTGATGGCTTGCCTCCCACATCTTGCGACCTCACAAGAGTATGTATATTTTCAAAAGATGAGTAGAATATTTTCGGATATTATGCTAAACACTGAAGCGCTTCATATGTGAGTAAGGGGCTTAGGACCATATCTCCGTTTATGCATATTCATTTGGATGTATGGACTTACCCAATGGTGTCAATGTGTTACATTTATCGAGTACTAGTATACGACTAAGGCTTACTTGATGCGTCACAAGGATGAGGTGTTTCACTATTTTCGAACTTTCATGCGTATGCGAAGAATCCATTTCAAGTGCAGGTGCCATGACTGATAATGGCACGGAGTATGTGACCGCCACCTTTGGGGCCTTCGTGTCTTCCAATTTATTCTTCATTAAACATAACGCCCAGATGCCCCTCCCAAAAACGATGTGGCAGAGTGAAATAATTGCCATGTTTTGGAACTAGCTAGCTCATTGGTGTACACGATGAATGTGTCCTAGTTCTTATGGAGTGAAGTAATCATGAAAACCACATAATCAACCAGAAATATTACATTTTTTTCACATAGATTAAAGTCCAATGATATGAAAAAAAACCCGGAAATATTACACGATACTAAGTATGAAGTCCCCATGTGAGTTGTTGTTTGAAGAAAATAAATTTGTTGTCCCTCCAAAGTTAATTGGCAATACATGTTATGTTCAAGATCATAGATCATCCATTCGGAAGTTGGACCCACGGGCAGTGAAATGTGTGTTTATGGGTTATTGCTCGAGTTATCATGGGTATATGTGTTGGAGTCCGTCTACTAAAGGCATGTTTGTAAGTATGTATGTCACCTTCAGATAATCTGAGCCATTCTATGGTGAACGGACGTATCTGTGTTTGATGTTTGCAGAGCTTGATCCCCTATACTTGTGAAAGATGGTCATGAGGGGGAGAAGTATGTGTCACGTACTCATGGCCATTCTATGGTCACTAAAACTTATGATGATGTGCATGTTCAGGTCTAGCCAATAGTGGGTATAATTTAGATTGGTTCTCTCCATGTGGTGATCTTAAGTCCAGGTAAGAGGCGGGTGCGTTTAGGTATGCAAGCTCTGAAGCAACCTGCTCCAAAATCGATTATTAGGGGCAGGGAAGCCCCAAGGAAGCAGCTCTGTTTTTCTGAAAGCATTGCTTATGAGGCATGCACTGGATATTCTGATCCGGCAGTGGCTCCTCAACCGGCCAATCTTTATTCCACTGTCTCTTTGCCTGTGATCACTTTTGGGTCTTTGAAACCTTTTGATTTTGCTCAAATTATGGCTGAGAAGCCTTCACCTTCTTCCTCCATGCCCTCTTTGAATTGTCTTGGGCCTGAATCAGAGCAGAACGTTGACACGTCTGAAAGTTTAGCTCTGAAGGAAACACCTTGCGTTGCCTCTGCTGATCAGTCTAGAGCCCCTGTCCATCACGATGAGGAGGATTTATTTAATCTAGAGGAGGTGGTAATTGATATTGCTTGTCGTGTTTGGGACTGTCAACGTTGTCTTAGGATGGGACATCAAGCAGTTGATTGTAAAAGGCAGATTAGATGTCGGTATTGTTTTAAATACGGTCACAAGCAAAAGTCTTGTTTTCAATGGGCTGCCAAAAGATCTGCTGTCTGGGTGCCCAAATTGGCAAAAGATACGGTCTCCTCCCTCGATACTTGTGCTATTCCCCTTCCTACCGTAGTTGTCGATTCGCCTCCAACACAGAAAACCCCAGCTCTCGCAGAGTCGACTCCTCCCCCAAACCCACCCCCGCCGCCATTGCCATCGCCAAGGTTGCTTCAATCCGAGTGCATGGCGAACTTTGAGCTTGATCCTGTGCCCTGGACTCCTGCTGGTCACGAGATCATTGATGGTGGAGCGACGAGGCTGCCGCGCACGTTCTACTCCCCTGCTGTCCGGCCGCCGCGTCGCCATGGTTCCTGGTGCGTCGGCATGCTCTTGCCTCCTCAACCTGTGGAGGAGTGGCCGGTTTGGCGCCAAGTGGTACGTAACTATATAGTGGAAATTCAGAGAAGGGCTGTTGATGATTTTCAGCCAGCACTGTTTGGGGTAGGGCTTTATCAGTTGCGTAGTGAAGCTGCACGGCAAGCCCTTATCTCTAATGGTCCTTTTGAGATTCAGCCTGATGTTTTCGTGCGTTTTGTTGCGCATGACAATAGAGAAAATCACAGAGCAACCCAGGGTTTTCGATCTGGGTGGTTGATGTTTTTGGGGATTCCAATGGATTATAGGAACGATTATGATATCTCCAATGCAGTGGCTACTTTTGGAACTTTCCATCACTGGCATCAAGATGATAATCTCAGAGATAGAACTCTGGTGTATGCATCTTTCCCTTCTCCTGCATTGGTACCCAGGGATGTTGTTTTTGGACGTTATGGTAATCTGGGGGCTGTGAGGGAGTCTTGGACTGCTGCATGCTATATTTTAACTGCTGATTTTGCTGAGGTCATGCCTGCTGATGAGGACCCAATGCCATTTGATGGAAATCCCCATCCCCTTCCTGGAAATCTGCTCCCCCAAGATAATTTATTTGTGCTGCCTCCTTTTCCTGAACTGGGATGGAATGAGGACCCTAATCAGGTGAATTTGCCTCTGCCTGAAGAACAGGGGGAGGGCCAGGTGATGGAGCAGGACCAGGAACCTGCAGCTGAGCTCCTAGTCAATGATTCCATTGTTGTGAATCATTCTGGACATTCTGAAGGAAGTAGTCAAGGTGATATTGGGCAGGAAGTTGAGCAGCCCCTCCTGGGGCAGGAAAATATGCAGCTAGTGGCAGTTGCTGCTCAGCAAGCCAATTTGCAAGCCAACAATGTGGTGCAGGTGGGCTTTATGATGTTTGGGCCTGCTCTTCCTCCTGCCATGCTCTGGGACAGGGCCATAAATTTTATTCTTCCAAGGTTCTTGATGAATGAAGGCCCAAGGCCTGCTCTGAGGATGGTCTGTGCTGCAGCCTGCTCTGCCAAGAGATCTGCTATGGTTGCCTTTGATGAAGGAGGTCCTTCAGCACCCCTTGCCTTTGGTTTTGTGGCCTCTGATTCTAGGAGATTTGTGCCTCCTATTTGTAAGCCAGTGGCAAGGGTTTTACGCTTCCATGATAGTGATGACTCTGATGATGCTTCAGCTGCAGCTCCAACTATGGTGTTTGCCTCTCCTTCTACAGCTAAAAGGAGGTACAATGTTAGGAGAGGGAAGAAGAATGTCCCTGTGGATGCCTCATCTGTCAGGAGGTCTGCAAGGCTTAATGCTCTGTCTGATGGATTCAAGCCAATTTCTATGTGTGATAGCAGCTCTAAAAGGACATGCAAGAAGCCCAAGGTGAAGAAGCAGGACACAAAGTTGAAGGGACAGAGTGATGCTTCGGCAGTGGAAGAATTTCCAGAGACTCCAATCAAGGTGCTGCAGGAAGTTGGCAGGGCTTTAGGGATTGATGCTGCCAAGATCTCAGAGGAGAAGCTTACTGCCTCTCCTAAGACCAAGTGTAATGCCCGGGGTTTTCCCCAAATTAGAATTGCCTGTTATTTATTTTTGCATCAGCATGACATCAGCATCATGGCATCGCATGTTTTTGTCCGCAAAAATTATTTTTTATTAAACCCTATTTTATTTTTCTAAAATTGTCGGAAAATATTTTATCGAGTCAGTCGTCTCCGTTTTCTAAAATTAATTGCCAAAATTTAATTTGCAAAATAAAATATTTTGAGCGATGCGAGAGAGTAGCCCAACCCTGGCCCAAAGCCCACCTAGCCTCCAAACCCTAATCCTGCCCCTGCCTTTTTCCTTTCCCACCCCCTGCCTTTATGCAGCCACCCTCTCCTCTTTTTCTGCTTTCACGAAAACTACCCTTCCACCCCCTCTCTTTTCTTTTTCCCCCTCCTTCTTTTCTCTCCCCTCCTCTTTTTCTTTTCTTCCTTTTCTTTTTCTCCCTTCTCTTCTTATCCTTCTCTTCCTTTCTTCCCGAGCCCTTCTTCCTCACCCGAACGCACCCGGCTCGATCCCGCACCCGTGGTCGTCCTCCACCGTTGCTCCATGGCCGCCTCCCGCTCCCCGGTTTCCTCCACCGTCGCCTCCCTCCGGCCGGCCCCGCCTCCAAGCTCTTCCCCGGTGCCGTCCGCCCTCTCTCTCCTCCCAGCCTCCCTCTTCTCCTCAAACCTCACACTCCTCCCCTCCAGCACCCCGCACCACTCACCTTCCTCCCGGCTCGCTCCTTGCTCCTTGCCCGCACCGCGCCCCCTGTAGCTCCTCGGTCGAGGCTCCTCCTCCGGCCCAGCTGCTCTGGCGCCTCCATCCCCATATCCTCCTCCTTGCTCCTCCCGGCCGCCTGCCCCGCCGTCACCCCCCTGCTCCTCCTCTCCCCTACGCGTCCCGTGCTCCTCCGCTTTCTCTCCCGCTCGGCCCGGTCCCGAGCTCAACTCCTACGACCGTTTCCCGCTGTCATGACATCGTTCCGCTGCTGTGGTGTGCTACGTCTCCCTGTGGTCGGTGCCTTTGTGCCCGTTGATGTGTTCCTCGTTGTTGCCTGCTGCCGTGGATGTCTCCGACGCTCCCGTCTCCGTCCCTGCTGCTGCACGTCTCCGTGCGCGTCTCCGCGTGTCTTGTTCCCGTCCCCGTTGGTCTCCGGTGCGCCGTTGTCGTGTTCCCCGTTTTCCCCATTGTGGAGCTGTTCCCCGACGTTTCCCGGTTCCCCGTTTCTGTTTCCCGATGTCGTGAATCTGTCCCCGACGGGAAAGTTCCCCGATTCCTTCCCGATGCAGTTTCCCGATCCCTGTTTCCCGACGTGAAGCAGTTCCCGATTCCCGTTCCCGACGTGATCTCCGATTCCCGTCGTGAAGCACCGTGAAGCCAAATCCCCGACGCCAAGTCCTCCGATGCCGTGAACCCCGACGACCCCGAAGCCCGGAACGCCAAGGTCCGCCACGACGACGACCCGAGTACGACTACTTCCACGACGTCGACTACCTCGACTACTTCGACTCCGGACGAACGACTACCTCGACTACTTCGACTACTTCGACTACTTCCCCTCCGGACCGAAGACGACGGCTTCCAATCCGAAGTTCCTCGTTTCCGATGTGTGACCCCAACCCTAGCTCTATCTACCTATATGCGTATCTTATCAAATCATGCATCATTAATTAACATCACACCTTATCCATTTAGTCGAATTAAATCAAATAAATTATGGGGTTTGTCCGATGCATCTATATTATGCACCGATCCCATTTAAAATGCTTTGCCATGTGTTAGGGAATAAAATTGGATAACATTTAATTTGTCATGCATCATGTCATCAACATGCCGCTTCTTTTGCCATAGAAGTAAAATGCATCTTTTGCCTTCCAGTGTTTGTTGCTTCTCCGGGAATAGGACGTTGAGTTGATGTGAGCAACGACAGGTTCTGCTACCTCTACCGGATTGCAGGCAAGTGATACTCCCTTGCTATCTTTGCTTGTCTTCTGTCTCTTACTCGTCCTATCTTTTGTTCCTTGCTAGCCTTATGTCACGATGCTTGTGTCTCGATCCTATATGCATGTTTCCCTTGCAGCCATGATATAGCCACACCCCCACATCCTACCACCCTGTTGTTTGTTTATCTTGTTAGCCTTGCGAGTCGTAGTGCATGCTTAGGTGCTTTGCTTCAGTCCTGTTATCTTTTTGTCTAGTTTTGTTAACATGATAGCTAGGCTTAACTAAAATGGTAATCTTTACTTTCTGTTGCGATGGGAATAACTTAATTAAAGATAAGGCACCGGCGGAAGGCCAATCGTGGTGATTTGTTCTGCTAGTGTCGCCTAGGACCCGAGTTCTTTTCCGCTGATCCAAGACTGAGCGCACTAACCACATGTGGGAGTTCTATGGGCCTCCCCGCAATCTATTACCGGATCCTCAAACTTGTCCAGGATGCCACAAGTAGTTCGGGTGTTTCATAGATCTTGCGGTACGTTCGTTTATCGAGTGTGGAAGGAGGGGCAATCGTATGAGTGTTCCCTCCCGAAGCCGTCCTCGCAACGGTTAGGCCCACCGCGAAGCTTCGGCCGGACTCTCAAGGTGGATCAGTCCTAGCTAGGTGGCTCCCTGGACTTGTTTGTATTGAAGGGAAGTATTGCGTCGAAACCTCCACCGGTACACCTCTAAGCGAGAGTTTCGATGCGTGTGGGTTCATTGGTGCATCCCTGCAGGGTGAAATCTTTTCGAAAAGCCATGTCCGCGGTTATGGACGACTTGGTGAAATGCGCTGGCTAAAAAGATCATAGACAACTTGCACCTTATGATGATAATAACTTGACTAGTAAGATAGATTACATGAATAATA
The DNA here is from genome assembly GCA_012064385.1 of Puccinellia tenuiflora. NCBI lineage: Eukaryota > Viridiplantae > Streptophyta > Magnoliopsida > Poales > Poaceae > Puccinellia > Puccinellia tenuiflora. The sequence goes on along the minus strand of QRDG01000098.1, from coordinate 392,479 downwards.
ATCTGATTAAAAACTTGATCAACCGTGTGAGTGCCCGGACTTCTTCCTCGTGGGCTGAGGATACGAGGGAGTCGTTTTAGGGCGGGTTTGTTTGGTGTGTAGTATAGTTGGTCCCTTATGCGCTCTCTTACCTTGTCTCTGATAGACGGAAGTTGTAGCGTGTCTCTATAAGTTGTTAGTGCTGCTTGCCACCTCAATCGCTAACCCTCTTTCCCCAGAATTCCAGCTTTGATATCTTGTGAGTATTACTTGCCAGTACTGTTTTATAGTACTGACCCCTTCGGGGCTGCTATTCCAATGCAGCCAACAGGTTTGAAGTCTGACGACGTTAGCTTGGGAATCCCTCCGGCTTGGCCTGGGCAGGGATATGGTGCCTTTGCTTATCTTCAGGACTCTTAGTCCAATTTGTATCTTGTCCGTAGTCGGACGCTACCCGCTTCCGTTGTTATTTGGATCTTTGTATTGTATCTTTGTTCTTGACTCTGTGAGTCGTTGTTGTATATATGTTCTTTTGTGGGTTCCATCGAGAACTGTTGTAATGTTATCACTATTCCACCCGCATAATGTGTGTGTTGCGACGTGCACGTTATGCCTGGTGGGCGTCCTTTAGGATCGTTATTATGCGGATTTGGCTGGAACGCTCAAGTCTGCATAGTACCGATCTTGGGGCGTTACAAAGTGGTATCAGAGCTCTGGTTCTTCGATACCCCACGGGTCCAGTCTGCCTGTAGGATGCCCTAGCTAATGGTCGTTGTTTGTAGAGTGTCCAAACTATTTTACTAAAAGTTATTTGAAAATATCTCATTAGGACTCTTGTTTATTCCTTACCTCTATTCTATTCCTCTCTTACCTTTGTGTGATTTAAATCTTCTCTCTTACCTATCTTCTGAGTTATAGCATCTTCGTGGGTGGACGATCTCTTGCCTTTGACCTAATAGGTTCGATCTTCGGAAGGATCTCGACAGATGATCATCGCCATCGACGTGAGCAAGAACCTCTTGTTAGTGGTGTCGAGAAGATCAACATGACGCGAGAAGATTCGATAGTCAACCTCGCTCTTCTTCCCCCTGACGGTAGCGTGGATCTCGGGGCGAGATCCCTTGTTAGTGGTGTCGGTTGTAATGCCCGGGGTTTTTCCCCAAATTAGAATTGCCTGTTATTTTATTTTTGCATCAGCATGACATCAGCATCATGGCATCGCATGTTTTTGTCCGCAAAAATTATTTTTTATTAAACCCTATTTTATTTTTCTAAAATTGTCGGAAAATATTTTATCGAGTCAGTCGTCTCCGTTTTCTAAAATTAATTGCCAAAATTTAATTTGCAAAATAAAATATTTTGAGCGATGCGAGAGAGTAGCCCAACCCTGGCCCAAAGCCCACCTAGCCTCCAAACCCTAATCCTGCCCCTGCCTTTTTCCTTTCCCACCCCCTGCCTTTATGCAGCCACCCTCTCCTCTTTTTCTGCTTTCACGAAACTACCCTTCCACCCCCTCTCTTTTTCTTTTCCCCCCTCCTTCTTTTCTCTCCCCTCCTCTTTTTCTTTCTTCCTTTTCTTTTTCTCCCTTCTCTTCTTATCCTTCTCTTCCTTTCTTCCCGAGCCCTTCTTCCTCACCCGCACGCACCCGGCTCGATCCCGCACCCGTGGTCGTCCTCCACCGTTGCTCCATGGCCGCCTCCCGCTCCCCGGTTTCCTCCACCATCGCCTCCCTCCGGCCGGCCCCACCTCCAAGCTCCTCCCCGGCGCCGTCCGCCCTCTCTCTCCTCCCAGCCTCCCTCTTCTCTTCAACCTCACACTCCTCCCCTCCAGCACCCCGCACCACTCTCCTCCCTCCCGGCTCGCTCCTTGCTCCTTGCCCGCACCGCGCCCCCTGTAGCTCCTCGGTCGAGCTCCTCCTCCGGCCCAGCTGCTCTGGCGCCTCCATCCCCATATCCTCCTCCTTGCTCCTCCCGGCCGCCTGCCCCGCCGTCACCCCCTGCTCCTCCTCTCCCCTACACGTCCCGTGCTCCTCCGCTTTCTCTCCCGCTCGGCCCGGTCCCGAGCTCAACTCCTACGACCGTTTCCCGCTGTCATGACATCGTTCCGCTGCTGTGGTGTGCTACGTCTCCCTGTGGTCGGTGCCTTTGTGCCCGTTGATGTGTTCCTCGTTGTTGCCTGCTGCCGTGGATGTCTCCGACGCTCCCGTCTCCGTCCCTGCTGCTGCACGTCTCCGTGCGCGTCTCCGCGTGTCTTGTTCCCGTCCCCGTTGGTCTCCGGTGCGCCGTTGTCGTGTTCCCCGTTTTCCCCATTGTGGAGCTGTTCCCCGACGTTTCCCGGTTCCCCGTTTCTGTTTCCCGATGTCGTGAATCTGTCCCCGACGGGAAAGTTCCCCGATTCCTTCCCGATGCACTTTCCCGATCCCTGTTTCCCGACGTGAAGCAGTTCCCGATTCCCGTTCCCGACGTGATCTCCGATTCCCGTCGTGAAGCACCGTGAAGCCAAATCCCCGACGCCAAGTCCTCCGATGCCGTGGACCCCGACGACCCCGAAGCCCGGAACGCCAAGGTCCGCCACGACGACGACCCGAGTACGACTACTTCCACGACGTCGACTACCTCGACTACTTCGACTCCGGACGAACGACTACCTCGACTACTTCGACTACTTCGACTACTTCCTCTCCGGACCGAAGACGACGGCTTCCAATCCGAAGTTCCTCGTTTCCGATGTGTGACCCCAACCCTAGCTCTATCTACCTATATGCGTATCTTATCAAATCATGCATCATTAATTAACATCACACCTTATCCATTTAGTCGAATTAAATCAAATAAATTATGGGGTTTGTCCGATGCATCTATATTATGCACCGATCCCATTTAAAATGCTTTGCCATGTGTTAGGGAATAAAATTGGATAACATTTAATTTGTCATGCATCATGTCATCAACATGCCGCTTCTTTTGCCATAGAAGTAAAATGCATCTTTTGCCTTCCAGTGTTTGTTGCTTCTCCGGGAATAGGACGTTGAGTTGATGTGAGCAACGACAGGTTCTGCTACCTCTACCGGATTGCAGGCAAGTGATACTCCCTTGCTATCTTTGCTTGTCTTCTGTCTCTTACTCGTCCTATCTTTTGTTCCTTGCTAGCCTTATGTCACGATGCTTGTGTCTCGATCCTATATGCATGTTTCCCTTGCAGCCATGATATAGCCACACCCCCACATCCTACCACCCTGTTGTTTGTTTATCTTGTTAGCCTTGCGAGTCGTAGTGCATGCTTAGGTGCTTTGCTTCAGTCCTGTTATCTTTTTGTCTAGTTTTGTTAACATGATAGCTAGGCTCAACTAAAATGGTAATCTTTACTTTCTGTTGCGATGGGAATAACTTAATTAAAGATAAGGCACCGGCAGAAGGCCAATCGTGGTGATTTGTTCTGCTAGTGTCGCCTAGGACCCGAGTTCTTTTTCGCTGATCCAAGACTGAGCGCACTAACCACATGTGGGAGTTCTATGGGCCTCCCCGCAATCTATTACCTGATCCTCAAACTTGTCCAGGATGCCACAAGTAGTTCGGGTGTTTCATAGATCTTGCGGTACGTTCGTTTATCGAGTGTGGAAGGAGGGGCAATCGTATGAGTGTTCCCTCCCGAAGCCGTCCTCGCAACGGTTAGGCCCACCGTGAAGCTTCGGCCGGACTCTCAAGGTGGATCAGTCCTAGCTAGGTGGCTCCCTGGACTTGTTTGTATTGAAGGGAAGTATTGCGTCGAAACCTCCACCGGTACACCTCTAAGCGAGAGTTTCGATGCGTGTGGGTTCATTGGTGCATCCCTGCAGGGTGAAATCTTTTCGAAAAGCCGTGTCCGCGGTTATGGACGACTTGGTGAAATGCGCTGGCTAAAAAGATCATAGACAACTTGCACCTTATGATGATAATAACTTGACTAGTAAGATAGATTACATGAATAATAATCTGATTAAAAACTTGATCAACCGTGTGAGTGCCCGGACTTCTTCCTCGTGGGCTGAGGATACGAGGGAGTCGTTTTAGGGCGGGTTTGTTTGGTGAGTAGTATAGTTGGTCCCTTATGCGCTCTCTTACCTTGTCTCTGATAGACGGAAGTTGTAGCGTGTCTCTATAAGTTGTTAGTGCTGCTTGCCACCTCAATCGCTAACCCTCTTTCCCCAGAATTCCAGCTTTGATATCTTGTGAGTATTACTTGCCAGTACTGTTTTATAGTACTGACCCCTTCGGGGCTGCTATTCCAATGCAGCCAACAGGTTTGAAGTCTGACGACGTTAGCTTGGGAATCCCTCCGGCTTGGCCTGGGCAGGGATATGGTGCCTTTGCTTATCTTCAGGACTCTTAGTCCAATTTGTATCTTGTCCGTAGTCGGACGCTACCCGCTTCCGTTGTTATTTGGATCTTTGTATTGTATCTTTGCTCTTGACTCTGTGAGTCGTTGTTGTATATATGTTCTTTTGTGGGTTCCATCGAGAACTGTTGTAATGTTATCACTATTCCACCCGCATAACGTGTGTGTTGCGACGTGCACGTTATGCCTGGTGGGCGTCCTTTAGGATCGTTATTATGCGGATTTGGCTGGAACGCTCAAGTCTGCATAGTACCGATCTTGGGGCGTTACACCAAGACTGCTAAGAAGCCTGTTTAAATGATTTATTCAAATGATATTTGTATTTTGAGGGGTGTTCTTTGTACCCCTGTGCTCTGGGTCTTGTCTGAGCTTATGTCTTTTGCTCTAAACTATGTTGGTGGCTGGTTATGCTCTATGGCTGGTGTGTCTTTTGCTATGCATGAGACTGTGCTTTCGTGGTACATTGTGTTTTATAAATGAATAGACAACAATCTCGTATATGGAGGGTGTTATGTTGGAACGTGCGTGGACTAAATGCTGACTCTAGGCATAGAGCTTTGCGTTCGAAAATTGAAGAAAGTCAAGCTACTGTGGTGTGCATCCAGGAAACCAAATGTGAATATATTGATCATAAATTACTGAGGAAATTCTGCCCTAAACGCTTTGATAATTTTGCCTATATCCCATCTAAGGGGGCCTCTGGGGGACTGCTGATCTTATGGTGCTCTGCAATATTTAGTGGGAAGGTTATTGAAATTGCTGATTCTGGTATAATTGTGGAGTTCACTTCGGTCCATAATGGTCATCTCTGGACTTTGGTTTCAGTGTATGGGCCTTGCAAGGGTGTTGAAAGGGACAATTTTGTGTCCTGGCTCTATGGGTTACAAATTCCTGTTATGAGTAATTGGCTTCTGTTAGGGGATTTTAATTTCATTAGATCCCCTGATAATAGAAATAAGCCTGGTGGTGATGTGAATGAGATGTTCATTTTCAATGATATAATTGGGCACCTGGGCCTAGTGGAGTTGCCACTCAAAGGGAGGGCTTACACTTGGTCTAACATGCAAGCTGAACCTCTTCTTGAGCAGTTGGATTGGTTTTTCACATCACCCAACTGGGTTTCTGATTTTCCTGACACTGTGGTGCTCCCCCTAGCCAATACTGCCTCTGATCATGTTCCCTGTGTGGTAAATATTTGCACTACCATTCCTAAGGCCAGCATCTTTCGTTTTGAAAATTTTTGGGTGGAGCAAGCTGGTTTTTTGGAATGTGTGTCTGCAGCCTGGGAGAGGGAGTCCCTAAAGAGGTCAAGTGCAGGAGTGTTAGCTGATAAGTTCAAAGCTTTGAGATATTCTCTCAAAAAATGGCATAAGAGCTTGTCCAAGTTAAAGGCACAGATTGAGAATTGCAATAAGGTGGTGGCATTTATGGACTACTTGGAGGAGCAGAGGCCTCTGTTTTTGCCTGAGTTTAATTTCAGGAAAATTGTCAAGTTGCATTTGGAGGATCTGCTTCTTATTGAGTGTAATTATTGGAGGAAAAGGTGCACTGTTAGATGGATTAAGCTTGGTGAGGATAATACCAAGTTCTTCCATGCTATGGCCACCACAAGATTTAGGAGGAATTCCATTGCAATGCTGAGAGGTGATGATGGATTGATGGTGTCTGAGCATGACGAGATGGCTGGCCTTCTGTGGGCTGCATATAAGAATAGAATGGGGCTTTCTGAGGGTATTGATATGCAGTTTCAGCTGAATGATTTATTTGAAGTGGTCCCTGGTTTGGACAGTATTACTGTGCCTTTTTCCAGGGAGGAAATAGATTTGGTGGTGAAGCAGATGCCACCAGATAAGTCTCCTAGGCCCAGATGGTTTTAATGGCTTGTTTCTTAAGAAATGTTGGCCAATAATTAAGGAAGACTTCTATAGGCTTGCTGATGATTTTCATTCTGGAGGGTTGCAGTTACAGAATATTAATGGGTCTTTTATTACCCTGGTCCCCAAGTGTCAGTCTCCAGTTGATGTGAATGATTTCAGGCCTATATCTTTGACAAATGTTTGCCTCAAGTTTCTCACAAAGTTGGTGGCTAATAGGCTGCAAGACCATATTTTGAGATGCATACACAAGAACCAATATGGCTTTCTTAAGTCTAGATCTATCCAGGACTGTGTGGCTTGGGCTTTTGAGTATTTACATTTGTGTCATGTGTCAAAAAGGCCGGTGATTGTACTTAAGTTGGATTTTGCTAAGGCCTTTGACACAATTGAGCATGAGGCTATTCTGCAAGTGATGAGGGCTATGGGTTTTAATGAGTTAATGCTCAGATGGGTTAAAGAGATTCTTTCTTCTGGAACTTCCTCTATTCTTCTGAATGGAGTTCCTGGAAAGCAATTTGTGTGTAAAAGAGGAGTCAGGCAGGGTGATCCTCTATCACCTTTGCTGTATGTGCTTGGGTCTGAGTTGCTGCAAGTAGTGGTGAACAAGTTGATGCAGGATGGGGAAATTTATTTGCCAATTCAAACAAATGATCCTGATTTCCCAATTTTGCAATATGCAGATGATACATTGTTGGTTCTGCCTGCTGATCTAGGGCAGGTCTTGGCTTGTAAAAAGTTTGTTGCAAAAATTTTCGGTCTCCACTGGATTGAAGATTAATTATCATAAATCCACAATGGTGCCCATTAATGTGGACTCTGCTCAAATGGAGATTTTGGCCAATGGTTTTGGGTGTAAGGTGGAATCACCACCTTTCACATATTTAGGATTGCCAATGGGAACAACCAGGCCTAAAATTATTGATTTAATGCCTATTGTTACTAAGTTGGAAAGGAGGCTTTGTATCACTTCTTGTTTTCTGTCTCAAGGGGCCAGGCTTCAGTTGATATCATCAGCCCTGTCTTCTATGCCAGTGTATTTCATGTGCTCTCTTCAGTTGCCTGCAGGGATTATTGCTCAACTGGATAGAATTTTGAGACAATGTTTATGGAGGGGTAATTCTGACACTCCTAAGCAAGCTTTAGCTGCCTGGGATATGTTATGCAAGCCCAAAATGAGTGGTGGAGTGGGCATTGTTAACTTCAAGAGACAGAATGAGGCTTTGCTGTTGAAGCATCTGGATAAGTTTTATAATAACTCTGAGGTGCCATGGGTACAGTTGATTTGGTTCAGTCATTATCAGAATATGGTGCCCCATGCTGAAAAACTGTGTGGTTCCTTCTGGTGGAGGGATATAATGAAATTGGTTAACGATTACAGAGCTGTTTCAGTGGTACAACCTGGTAGAGGGAATTCTTTCTTATTCTGGTCTGATAAATGGTTGTTCAATGGTTCCTGTCAGCCCATTGCAGACAGGTATCCTAGATTATTTTCTTATGTGTTGGACCCCTTAAAATCGGCAGCTGAAGTATATGAGGCAGAGGATCTCTCCTCCTTGTTTTACTTGCCTTTGTCTGCACAAGCATATCAGGAATTGGTGGACCTATCAGCAGCTATGCAGGCTTCTCCATTGTCTATGGATCGAGATGCTTGGGTTTATGTTTGGGGCCCTGTATATACTTCGGCCAGATATTACAAGCATTTGCATGCTGAGGTTTCTGGGCTGGGTATTTCTAAGTGGATTTGGAAGTCGAGTTGTATTATGAGGACCAAGTTTTTTGCCTGGCTTCTGCTCAATGACAGACTTAATACAAAGGACCTTCTGAAAAGAAGGAACTGGCAAGTGACAGATGACTATCACTGTGTGCTTTGTCCCAATAGAAGTTATGAAGACAGGATGCATTTGTTCTTTGTGTGTAACTTCAGTTACAGAATTTGGACATATTTGCAAATAGATTGGTCCTTGGGACAGGATATTCAGTCAGCTGCAAGTTCAGGCTAGGAAGGATTTCAAGCAGCCATTTTTTATGGAGGTGGTTATTTTAGCTTGTTGGAACATCTGGAAGCAAAGAAATGGTAAGATTTTTGAAGATGAAAGGCACAGCTTTGCTGACTGGAAGAGGGGTTTGTTCATGATATTTCTATGCTTGAGCATAGAATTAAGCCTAAGCATAAACAAGCTTTGATAGCCTGGATAGGCGGCTTATTGTAAAACTATGTATAAAGGTAGTAGGAGGTAGGTGTTTGTATATACCCCCGGTACATATTACTTTTTTGTCCACATGAAATAAAATACTGTGGGGCTTTGCCTCACAGTCCTTATA
>QRDG01000098.1:316295-374922 GCA_012064385.1 Puccinellia tenuiflora | reverse complement strand
TAGATGAAGTGGGTGAATGACTCAACAATAAGTAAAAGAGAGGCCCTTCGCGAGGGAAGCAGGGATTTTCATGTGCTAGAGCTTTTTGGTTTTTAAACAGAAGTAAAATGAGTTTGAGGTATGCATGCTTCGTCAACGGCTTCACAACAGAGAAGCTATCTAGTCCCCCATGACAAGCAAGGTTTTTAGACTTGTGAGAGCACAGCTGGTTTTTAGAGGAGCAAGTCGCTCCTCTTTCTCCTTGGTTTCACCACTGTCCAATGTTTGAGCTGATTTCTCAGATTTGCATTGCGCGGAGGAGACTGGTGAGTTATATTTATATTTTGCTTAAGCTTCTCTCGGGTTGATTCAAGTGAAGACGTAATCCATCGACACCGGCTGAAAGGGGGAAATGACCTTGCTCGTCACAAGTTATATCTAGCTCTTCTCTACTGCTCCCCTCGTGAGCTTAAAAACAGAGGCACAAAAAGGAGTATTTTGAATTTTTAAAGGTAGCACATGACAAATTTACTTGGAGTGGCAAGAAATACCATGCATAGGTAGATATGGTGGACTCAGCTGGCAAGAAAGTTTGGCTTTGGGGAATGGATGCACGAGTGAACCATACACTCAGTACAGGGCTTTAGGCTAGAGAGGCTTTAAAGCAAACAAACAGTGTTGAGAGATGTAAATCAACTATGCTATAAAAACAATATGTCAAACATGCAACATAAAGCTTATCATCACTGTCAGAAATAAATCTAATACAAAGGTGTATGAGCTAGAAGGTTCACAAGCATGTAAGACATACAAGATAGTGTATTTGCAATTAAATTCTTCTTCTCTACTCAAGCACCAAAGCAATTATTGTAATTTAAACGAAGCCATGCTTATCAATACCGAATAACTTCCAATGTCAAATTATTACTTACCACAAGATCAGCAGATGCGAGAGATTGCCATAATAAAATATAAAGTGCAGAAGAATAAAGGATACTTCCCATTTATATTCCATTATAGAAAACCACACACCAACGGATACAAAAGACTCACGAGGAGTGACAAGACACAATGCAAAACCATACTACATGATAACTTCTCTACTCATGATACGACTCACAAGACTGCGAAAAATAAAAGACATACGATAAAGATATCGGGGCACTCCCCCAAGCTTGGAACAAGCCAAGGGAGTGCCGTTACCCATAGTGCTCGAATTTTATTCCCGCAGTGGAGATGGGTCGATGATCCTTATGAGCCTCTCAATGGTTTCTTTTAACTCCTCAGCTGATAGCCAAGATTGCGGATCATCTCCGTGTTACTCTCAATTCTGCTTCTTGGCGACCCAATAGGCGAGTCCCAATCATCTTGTGCTCTCCCCCAGCCATCCTCATTATCTGCATTGGAGCTCCCACATCCTGCATGAGTACGATCTATATCCCAAGCAGAAGGTAACTCTCCGAACGGAACAGTTTCAAGCTGATGGTTATGGATTAAAGTATGAAAAGGATTTCTGGTTCGAGAAAAGGGAGACCTCCCAGCAGAGTTCCTACGAGGGCCTTTATCAGCCTTCTGTAGCCACTCCCTTTTCTCAAAAACAGAAGGATTCTTCGTCACCCCAATCCTTGCTACTGTGGCGTAGGGGTATTGGCGTTGATCTTCTTCGAACTCCTCTACATCGTAAGATCAGTTTAATTTCTCTATTAGTTAATTCAACTTGCCCACTAGTTTGAGGATGATACGGAGAGGAGACTCTGTGATTAACATCGTACTTAGCTAAAACCTTTCTAAAAGCTCCATGAATAAAATGAGATCCTCCATCAGTCATGAGATATCTAGGCACACCAAACTAAGGAAAAATAACTTCTTTAAGCATTTTTAGGGAGGTCTTATGATCAGCACTTTTAGTTGGTATAGCTTCCACCCACTTAGTAACATAATCTACAGCAACAAGAATATGAGTATTACCATGAGAAGTGGGAAAAGGACCCATAAAGTCAAACCCCCAACAATCAAAAGGTTCAATAACAAGATAATAATTCATAGGCATTTCATTACGTGTACTAATGTTACCGGCCCTTTGACACTCATCATAAGATGAAACAAACTTTTTAGCATCCTTAAATAAAGTAGGCCAATAAAAACCTGATTGAAGAACCTTATGTGCAGTCCTTTCACCTGCGTGATGTCCTCCATAATCACTATTGTGGCACTTCCTCAATACCTCCTCCTGTTCATGCTTAGGAATACATCTCCTCAAGATTCCATCAGCTCCCTCCTTGTATAAATGTGGGTCATCCCAAAAGTAATGCCTCAAGTCATAGAAGAATTTCTTTTTCTGTTGATAAGTAAAACTTGGAGGCAAAAATTTCGAGACAATAAAATTAGCATAATCAGCATACCAAGGAGCATCATGAGAAGTTACCTTAACGACGGCAAGTTGTTTGTCAGGGAAACTATCATTTACAGGGATGGTGAAAGGACACGGATGTCGCCTAGAGGGGGGGGTGAATAGGCGATTTAAAATTATTACGGTTAAGTCTTGAATAAATGCGGAATAAAACTAACGTTTAATTTATCAAGCCAAAACCTGAACTAGCTAGGTTTACCTATGTGCACCAACAACTTATGCTAAGCAATATAATCAACTAGGTGATAGCAAGATATATAACTTCAAGCTCGAAGGCTATCACAAAAGTAAGTAGCATAAGTAAGAAGCTCGGGTATAGAAATACCGAGGCACTTGGATAAGATGATTTATCCTGAAGTTCACTTCCCAATGGAAGCTAGTCTCCGTTGGAGGGGCGCGGTGTTCACCAAAGTGAAACACCGAGTAGCCTTGATATGGCACACCGTATCTCCGTTGTGTCTTACCACCGATGTGGCGAGGCACTTGTCACTATGTTGTCGTTGCCGTTGACAACTAGAACGTTTACAAGGATGAAGCACAATCCACAAGTTGGAGGGTCTTCACCAAATGCACCGAGCCGCCAATACTTGATGCTCCAAGGCCGGGCACACACCACAACTCAATTGGTGGCTCCCGGCAATGTCTTCGTAGCTACCAAAGCTCCGAGACCAACAAGGTTGAGCCACATTCCACAACCTAATTGGAGGCTCCCAACAAATCCCATGAGCCACCAAGACTCCGAGAAATCAACACCGTCTAGGGTACCAACGTGCCCTAGAGGAACAAGCTCTAGGGCACCAAGCACCCAAGAGAAACAAGCTTCTCAACTTCAACTTCCACGTATCACCGTGGAGAACTCAAACCGATGCAACTAATGCAATGGCAAGAACACACTAAGTGGTCAAGTTCTTCCAACCCTAATCCAACCAAAGCAACTAATGCTTGGGAGGATTTGAGAGGAAGAACAAGGAGAAACACCAAGAACCTCCAAAGATCTAGATCCAAAGTGTTCCCCTCACTTAGAGGAGAAATCAATCGGTGGAAACGTGGATCTAGACCTCCACTCTCTTTTCCCTCAAAGACTAGCAAGAACTATTGGAGGGATTGAGAGATGCCAAGCTCAAGAGGGTCAACAATGGAGGGGAGAAAATAGCTCAAGAAGTTGGCTAAAATTTTGTGTTTATTTGGGGAAGAAGCCCCTTAAATAGGAGGCCAAAATAGAGCTGTTGGGAAAGGAAAAGAAGCAAACAGCACAGCCGGGCCGGCCTGCTACCCGGCCTGGGCCGGCCAGGCAACCGGCAGCCCACCCGGCTGCGCCGGCCTGTGACCCGGCCTGGGCCGGTCGGGGAATCGGCAGCCCACCCGGCCGCGCCGGCCTGTGACCCGGCCTGGGCCGGCCAGGGAACCGGCGGCCCACCCGACCGCCCCGGCCTGGGAGCCGGCCTGGGCCGGTCTGGAGGCCGGCGGCCCATTTTCCCCTTTTTTCTTTAATAAAACTTCCAATCGTAAAACTGCAATAACTTTCACTCCCGAACTCCGTTTTCGATAATCTTGGACTCGTTGGAATCGTCACAACGAGCACTACAAGAATATGCAGAGAAACATCATTGTTAAATAAGATATGGTAAAACCAAATGATGAAAGGTAAAAGCTTTCTATTGAAAACCGGAAAACCATATCTTTTGCAAATGAAGTCCGAATGACATGAAACCACTTTTGTTGGAAAGAGGACGACAAATGCTACCCAATAACAAGTGAAAATATTGAAACCAAGCAAGGGAGATTTTGCTAATAAATGGAAGAGTGAAACCTTCCGCATAGATGGACCGGCAAAATCTCCAACACCGAAAACTCAATAGGGGACACATATGAAAACCATTTTCGGTGATCTTGGCCTTGTCATGAAAAACACGACAAGCACCAATACCACACTACGATAAGATCCAAATAGAAACCAATAAAGATGATGCCAAGGGTGCAAAGGTTTGAGCTCTCTACGACCGATACGCTAAAGCTCACTTGAGAGCCCCTCTTGATAGTACGGTTACCTATCCTAAAACCCGGTCTCCCAACTACACCGCGAGACCGGTAAAATAGAAACCCTATCAAGATCACACCTTTTCCTTGCGCATTCCACTTGAGCTAGATGATGACGATCTTGATCTACTCTCAAGTGGATCACCTTTCTTGATTGTGCTCCGCTCGGTGAAGACTCGCATATTTGCTCCCCCCATACACTAATATGGGAGAGACACTCTTTCGCATATTTTCACATGCCCTTATCTTGTATGTTGATCAACTAGCAGTCAGTCTTGATCAACATACCGCTCGGTGAAGACTCGCATATTGCTCCCCCATACACTAATATGGGAGAGACACTCTTTCACATATCTTCACATGCCCTTATCTTGTATGTTGATCAACTAGCACTTAGCCTTGATCAACATATAATCTTCTTCTTTTAGCCTTGACTCCAACATATGGAGTTCAAGCATTCCTTACGGACCAACACTGCAAATATAACTCAAAGCGCAAATTAGTCCATAGAGATTGTCATTAATTACCAAAACAACATATGGGGGCAATCATGCTCTTTCAATCTCCCCCATTTTAGTAATTGATGACAATCCCTTTTAAGAGGGTTTATATAATGAATTAAGCCACCTTGCAAGACAAGGATGCATGAGCATGAGAGGCAAAATGTTTAAGAACCAAACAAAAGCATAAAACCAAATTCCCTTAAACCCTCTAAAACTTCTCCCCCATTGGCATCGATTGCCGAAATGGTAAAAAAGTTTAGAAGGCCAATATAATATGAGTTCCTCCACAAGGTGTGCATTTCTCAAGATATGAATGAAATCAAATGCACATATCCATTGACGAATAATAGAGGAAATCAAACTATATTGAGGATCCAAAGATTGCAAAAGGATGAAATCATTCTAAACATCTCCCACAAAGGAGAAAAGCAATCGAGAAGATCCTAGCCGAGAGTTCTAAAGAAAAATAGAGAAGCTCCCCTATGTTCATGCACTATTTAGGAGTGCACAAATATGGAATCCTCACTCCCCCAAAATCATCTAGAACACTCACCAAGTGCAAGGATGTAAAAATTAAAGCAACACAAAGCACTTGTACCAAAGATGTGGTTGAGCCATAAGGAGATACCAATTAAAAGAAACTGTCAAGAAAGGCCCAACCAAGAGTATGTGTGTGTGACAAGACAATTAATTTGGTAAGACACATAGTCTTAACCAAATGGAGATAAGTTATATATCAAGTATTGACACACACAACTTACAAAGAAGATTTTTTTTTTCAAAAAGAATATGTTCACAAGCTCAAGGATACCAATTGGAAACTAAAACCAACTGAAAAAGCCAAGAGCTAGTGAGAACATTTAGCCAACAAAATCAACATACTCACCGTGATAAGCATGAAGAGAAGGATCTTCAATAAGATGTGAGTGCGCAAAGATGCGAATAGAAATAAGACAAGCACTCACGAGTCAAACTTGGAGCCACCAAAGAATTATAGATAAAAGACAAGGTGGCTTGAAAGAAAATAGGACACCAAATAAAAGGTGACCTCTCTCATATGTATAGGTTTCTAAGTAGACAAATCGTTAATGATATACATCGACAAAGAAACTTACACATATAAAATGGTCGAAGAAAGGGAGACCACGGTAACCAAAAAGGAAGTCATGAATATACAAAAAGCGATTATTGCTTAAAGCATAGCACATAGCTCAAATTTATCTCATTGTATATAAATGAACTTCAAACACATCAAATGCATCACACATATCACTAAGGGAACAAGAGATAGTGGAAATGCTTTGAGATAGGCAACAAGTATCACAAAGAAACAATACCAATTGAAGGAAAGGTTTTTGCAATTTCATCACAAATATCACAAAGATATACCAAGTGAAAGAAATAAGCCAAAACCACAACATTTGCACATTAAAGCTTTCATGCCAAGGGGCAACCTACACAAGGTTGAATACAAGAAAGATATGCATGAGATAGATACTTGTTACCGATATAGCATTGGTGATGATGAAGATGAGAATTTTGTTTATCATCACAACTTGACTCCAATAATCACATGGTGAGAACACCTTCCTTATGAGTGAGGCAAGCATCCAATGCATCTCCATTGTACCTAAAACAAAATTCAAGTACAACATGGTTCCCAAACTCATTGGGTCCCATAGTAGTTAGATGAACTACAATACATAGAACATACTCCACATAAATATGTGCATATAGATATGAAATTGAATTTCATGCACATCTTAGCCGATTTAGGATTCGGTGGAGTATTCCCTATATATTGGATCAAGAAAGACAGGCATGCCATATAATATATATGTTAAAGGATATACATACAAAGTCTTTTAAGAACCAAATGAGATACAATTTGTACAAAACACCAAGTAAACCAAGAAGAGAGCACACCAAAGTGTGACACAAAAGGTTGTACAAATTATATCAACATCCAAATCAACACATGATTGAGGAAAAAACAAATCAACATATGATTGATTCCAAAACACATCAACACATGAAGTGTGATATCAAAAGGAATCGAATCAAAGCAACATATGATCGATAAGACACCAATTGAAAATAAGATACCAACTAGGAGAAAAGATACCAAGAAGAGGATAATAATTGACCGGAATCAAGTAAAGTAAAATAAAGTAATAAGGTATCAAAATTCCCATAATAAATATCAATTGAAACCAATATCTATGGAGGAGATATTAAATTCCAATTAATACCAATTGAAGGTACCTAGGCAAGGCCAATGAGCATATAAGATAAAAGAAAGAGACATGCTCAAAGGGTTTTCTCATTATATAGGATAAAGATAAAACAAGAAATGAGAAAACAAGACTCCCAAGAGAGAGCAAGGTTACACAAAATAAACCAAACATCCTCTACAGTTTTCATGATGGCACAAAGTATCAAAAGAAAAAGATTTGTCTTCCATAAACACATACGATAGAAATCAAATGCCAATTGAAAGTATCAAATATTGATAGATAGGATAGTGTTCTAAATAAAAGGAATGCTCCCCAAGATTCATGCATTATTTTGATATTTGCATTTGAATACAAAATGCACGCACAAGGGATCATTAGTCTTCATATTTTATTTACAACACTAAACACTACCAATTGAAAATTAGGATCCATGCAAGAGGCAAGGAAGGCAATGGGAGTCAAAATAAATATTTTGGCAAGAGATGGGGCAAATAAAAGCCAATGCCAATGTAAGGATAATAAAAAATATTATATCACAAACATAAATATGGATTGTCCAAGGACAATGACCATTTAGAATTATTTTCCCGGTGATAGAGGTTATCCAAGAATATCCTCACAAGATAGAACATATGGCAAGAGATAAGAAATAAAACACCATGTTTTAATAAGGTTTGTTGGTAGTTCCAACTATTCAAACCAACCGGCAAGGCCATGGTTAGAATAATATGGAACAAATGGTTTCTCAAATAATATATAGGAATGCATATTAGAGAGGAACCGTACCAAGCAAACTCACACAAACAAGAGCCAAAGGGTAACCAAAAGGAAATTGGAACTTGTTTGAGCAAACATGCCACATAGGAATAAGATAATTTACAATATCAAATCTAAGTGGCAAACCTCAAATGTTCACATTGTGTAGGATTGTAATATGCACATAGCTTATTACTCCCCCATAATGTGATAATTCATTTTATCTCTAAGCAAGAGGCAAATAAAACCAACTAGAGAAATAATGGACATTGTAGAATTTGAATTTCTCATGAATATGACACACCACATAGTAACTAGATAATATTGAAACATCAATACTAGGTGGTATGCCTCATGTACACACATTTTTAGGTTAGTGAGGTGCACAAAGCATATCACTCCCCCAAAATGGGATATTCCATTAATCTCTCAAAAGAGCCAATTGAAATCAACACAAGATCCAATAAAGACTCAACACAAAGTTTACACATATATGGTGCGCAAATTAACATACACAATCTTGATTGATCAAGGTAAGTAATAGGCACAACATATACAAGCACATGATAGGAAAAAAACTAACACATGCAAGGGAGCAAGCAATTTCAATGTATATATAATTTAATACAAGTTACCGCAAGGAGGAACGTAGGATATAAGATATGACAATATAATCCAAATGACTTGGCTTGTGGAAATAATAATCAAGAAGATCCCTTAATTCTTCAAGGATAGCCAGTCTCCAATGTCCTCCATCACAACCTATTGATCAAATTTGAGCTTGTTGGTCCCCAACCAAGTTGGGTCCTAAGAGGTTAGTCACAATAGGCTTGGCAACCAAATGGCCATTTTCTTGACACCACTTTGAGTCCCCACATATTTGGCAAACACATTGCCAAACCTATCCTTCCTAAGAGAATAAACATCATCAATTATTATGGGGTTGGATAGAGTACCATTAGTGCATGAAGAAGCCAAGTGGCCATTCTCATGGCATAAGTAGCAATATCGACTCTTTTCTTTCTTCTTAATAGGCTCCTCAACTTGAGGAGCAATGACTTGAGGTCTATTAGGAGGTGGCCCTTGTTCAACCCGAGGTTGAGCATGAGATTGAACAATAGGCTGCTTCCCTAGTTGCTTCTCACTAAGAAGCTTCTTATTCATTGGGCAATCCCTAACATGGTGTCCTTCAACTTTGCACTTGAAGCAAACAATCTTGGCCGAATGATTGACTTGTTCTTGGCCCTTCTTATTGCTACTCTTGGACTTGTTCTTGATATTGGAGTTGAATCCAAGTCCACTCTTGTCATTGAGGGATTTTTTCACACTCAACATGTTGTAAAGTGTGGCCTTCCCTTTATGACGCTTCTCCACATCCTTCTTCAAAGAAGTGGCTTGTGCCATGTGCTGTTTAGTCTTCCCTACAAGGTTGGTAGCTACACAAGTACTAGTGGAAGTTGAGGCTTCATTGTTAGAGAAAACTAGGGCACGAAATGTAATTCAACATATGATTTACCACTAGTGTGAGATGAAGAATTACAAGGACTAGCACATGACATTATAACATTTTTAGTAGAAGTTGTGCCATTGTCCACATGAGGCTCACTAGATATTACCTTGGTAGCGATAGCCTCATGAGCTAACTTTAGCTTATCATGAGATACTAGAAGATCTTCATGAAAGCTCGAGAGATTCTAATGGATTGCTTCCAATATCCCATAATTTCTAGTTAGCAATTTAAGTTGAGCCCTTAGCTCAACATTCTCCTTTAAAATGGATGCTTCACAAGAAATAGAGTTAGTAGCACAAGCATCAACATTAATAGCAATGGGAGAACAAGTAGGAAGCTCTTTTAGCAATTGAGCTTGGAGTTGATCATGGGACTTAGTGAGATGTGCAAGAGAATCTTTCAAAGACTTGACATCCTTTTCAAATTTCTAATTATCCTCAAGGAGTCTAACAATTTCAACAACAAGCTCATCATTTTTTAATTTTAAAATCATTAGCCACCTTGAGAGCTCTATCATGGGTTTCATTTACTTTAGATAACTCTAGAGTAAATGTCTCCTCAAGATATTTCTTGATGGTTTGTCTTCTTCTAGAGCTTCCTCAAGATCCTTAATCGTGTTCGCATAATCACGTTCACGGCTAAGACTTTCATCTTCACGAGCTTCCAAATTTTCAATAGTAAGCCCCTCGCTCAACAAGGGTGCTCATGATTTCATGGAGGTTCTCACAAGCATTTTCATTCTTTGAAAGAGCATTAAGAACCATTAGACCTTTCTTACTAAAGTAAGCATTATTTTCTTCATCATCATTATTATTGTCATGATCATCACTACTTGACGATTTAGAAGATAAGCAAGGACCATCAACACAAGCATGTGAAACATTTATAGTGCTAGATGTGTTTAAGTCTAAAGATAAATCATTGCAATAAGATAGAGATGAAATATCATCTATAAGAAGCTCACTATCATCATTGCAAATTTATCCCTACTCACCATTGCATTATTTTGTGCCTTGCCACATGTAGGTGAAGTAGAAGAAGTTGAGAACTCATCACGCCCGGAGGTGGAGGGAGAACATTCATTCCCACAATCAATGGACACACTATATTTGTCTCGAAGCTTGGTCCACAGATCATGAGCATTCCGATAAGGAGAAATCAACAAAGCAACTGCATTTCTCAAAGACATGAAAACCACTTTAGAAGCTTGAGCATCTACATAAGAATTTTCTGCATACTCTAAAGATAATCTTTTCGGATCCTTTGGAGGAGAAAAACCCATATCTAAAATTTGCTCTATATATGGATTAATGTCCCTAAAATAATTTAGCATGCGATTTCTCCAATCATCATACTTAGTGCCATCGAATATTAAAGAGGCATTGTGCACTAAACCACTAGACGACATCTTTACTCTCTAGGCCGTGAAGCCTTATAAAGAGAGAACCCGCTCTGATACCAATTGAAAGGACACGGATGTCGCCTAGAGGGGGGTGAATATGCGATTTAAAATTATTACGATTAAGGCTTGAATAAATGCGGAATAAAACTAACGTTTAATTTATCAAGCCAAAACCTAAACTAGCTAGGTTTACCTATGTGCACCAACAACTTATGCTAAGCAATATAATCGACTAGGTGATAGCAAGATATATAACTTCAAGCTCGAAGGCTATCACAAAGTAAGTAGCATAAGTAAGAAGCTCGGGTATAGAAATACCGAGGCACTTGGAGACGATGATTTATCCCGAAGTTCACTTCCTAATGGAAGCTAGTCTCCGTTGGAGCGGCGCGGTGTTCACCAAAGTGAAACACCGAGTAGCCTTGATTATGGCACACCGTATCTCCGTTGTGTCTTACCACCGATGTGGCGAGGCACTTGTCACTATGTTGTCGTTGAGGTTGACAACTAGAACCTTTACAAGGATGAAGCACACTCCACAAGTTGGAGGGTCTTCACCAAATGCACCGAGCCGCCAAGACTTGATGCTCTAAGGCCGGGGCACACACCATAACTCAATTGGTGGCTCCCGGCAATGTCTTCGTAGCTACCAAAGCTCCGAGACCAACAAGGTTGAGCCACACTCCACAACCTAATTGGAGGCTCCCAACAAATCCCGTGAGCCACCAAGACTCCAAGAAATCAACAACCGTCTAGGGTACCAACGTGCCCTAGAGGAACAAGCTCTAGGGCACCAAAGCACCCAAGAGTAACAAGCTTCTCAACTTCGACTTCCACGTATCACCGTGGAGAACTCAAACCGATGCAACTAATGCAATGGCAAGAACACACTAAGTGGTTAAGTTCTTCCAACCCGAATCCAACCAAAGCAACTAATCCTTGGGAGGGATTTGAGAGGAAGAACAAGGAGAAACACCAAGAACCTCCAAAGATCTATATCCAAAGTATTCCCCTCACTTAGAGGAGAAATCAATCGGTGGAAACGTGGATCTAGACCTCCACTCTCTTTTCCCTCAAGGACTAGCAAGAACTATTGGAGGGATTGAGAGATGCCAAGATCAAGAGGGTCAACAATGGAGGGGAGAAAATAGCTCAAGAAGTTGGCTAAAAGTTTGTGTTTATTTGGGGAAGAAGCCCCTTAAATAGGAGGCCAAAATAGAGCTGTTGGGAAAGGAAAAGAAGCAAACAGCACAGCTGGGCCGGCCTGCTACCCGGCCTGGGCCGGCCAGGCAACCGGCAGCCCACCCGGCTGCGCCGGCCTGTGACCCGGCCTGGGCCGGCCGGGGAACCGGCAGCCCACCCGGCCGCGCCGGCCTGTGACCCGGCCTGGGCCGGCCGGGGAACCGACAGCCCCCTGGTCGCGCCGGCCTGTGACCCGGCCTGGGCCGGCCAGGGAACCGGCAGCCCACCCGACCGCCCCGGCTTGGGAGCCGGCCTGGGCCGGTCTGGAGGCCGGCGGCCCATTTTCCCCTTTTTTCTTTAATAAAACTTCCAATAGTAAAACCGCAATAACTTTCACTCCCGAACTCCGTTTTCGATAATCTTGGACTCGTTGGAATCGTCACAACGAGCACTACAAGAATATGCAGAGAAACATCATTGTTCAATAAGATATGGTAAAACCAAATGATGAAAGGTAAAAGCTTTCTATTGAAAACCGGAAAACCATATCTTTTGCAAATGAAGTCCGAATGACATGAAACCACTTTTGTTGGAAAGAGGACGACAAATGCTACCCAATAACAAGTGAAAATATTGAAACCAAGCAAGGGAGATTTTGCTAATAAATGGAAGAGTGAAACCTTCCGCATAGATGGACCGGCAAAATCTCCAACACCGAAAACTCAATAGGGGACACATATGAAAACCGTTTTCGGTGATTTTGGCCTTGTCATGAAAAACACGACAAGCACCAATACCACGTTACGATAAGATCCAAATAGAAACCAATAAAGATGATGCCAAGGGTGCAAAGGTTTGAGCTCTCTATGACCGATACGCTAAAGTTCACTTGAGAGCCCCTCTTGATAGTACGGTTACCTATCCTAAAACCCGGTCTCCCAACTACACCGCGAGACCGGTAAAATAGAAACCCTATCAAGATCATACATTTTCCTTGCGTATTCCACTTGAGCTAGATGATGACGATCTTGATCTACTCTCAAGTGGATCACCTTTCTTGATTGTGCTCCGCTCGGTGAAGACTTGCATATTTGCTCCCCCATACACTAATATGGGAGAGACACTCTTTCGCATATCTTCACATGCCCTTATCTTGTATGTTGATCAACTAGCACTCAGTCTTGATCAACATACCGCTCGGTGAAGACTCGCATATTGCTCCCCCATACACTAATATGGGAGAGACACTCTTTCGCATATCTTCACATGCCCTTATCTTGTATGTTGATCAACTAGCACTTAGCCTTGATCAACATATAATCTTATTCTTTTAGCCTTGACTCCAACTTACGGACCAATACTGCAAATATAACTCAAAGCGCAAATTAGTCCATAGAGATTGTCATTAATTACCAAAACAACATATGGGGGCAATCATGCTCTTTCAGATGGGATCATGTGGAATGTTTTCCATTCTAGACAAATTATCAGCTACAGGATTTTCTGCACCTTTTCTATCAACAATATGCAAATCAAACTCTTGCAGCAAAAGCACCCATCTAATAAGTCTAGGCTTAGCATCTTTCTTCTCCATAAGGTACTTAATTGCAGATGGTCAGTGTGAATAGTTACTTTAGAGTCCACAATATATTGTCTAAATTTATCGCAAGCAAAAACGACAGCTAAAAATTCATTTTCAGTGGTTGCATAATTTTTCTATGCACTATCCAAAGTTTTACTAGCGTAATGAATTACATTCAACTTCTTATCAATTCTTTGGCCAAGGACAACCCCTACAGCATAATCACTAGCATCACGCATAATTTCAAAGGGTAAATTCCAATCAGGCGGTTGAACTATAGGAGCGGTGATTAAGCCCTTTTTAGTACCTCGAAGGCTTCCTTACAATCTTCATCAAAAACATATGGAACATATTTTTGAAAAAGATTAGTGAGGGGCCGCGACGTCTTAGAAAAATATTTAATAAACCTCCTATAAAAACCAGCATGACCGAGGAAACTACGAATACCTTTGATGTCTCTTGGATAGGGCATTTTCTCAATTGCTTCAATTTTGGCTTTATCAACTTCAATCCCCCTTTCAGAAATTTTATGTCCAAGCACTATGCCTTCATTTACCATGAAATGACACTTCTCCCAATTGAGAACAAGATTGGTCTCCTCACATCTCTGCAAAACTTTGTTAAGATTATAGAGGCAATTGTTGAAAGAAGTTCCATAGACGGAGAAATCGTCCATGAAGACTTCCACAATTTCCTCACAAAAACCATGAAAATAGCAGACATGCATCTTTGAAAAGTAGCAGGTGCATTACACAAACCAAAAGGCATACGTCTATAGGCATAAGTTCCATAAGGACAAGTAAAAGTAGTTTTTTTCTTGATCTTCAAATTTAACAGCAATTTGAGAGAAACCAGAATAACCATCAAGGAAACAAAAGTGAGAATTCTTAGATAGTCTTTCAAGCATTTGATCAATAAAAGGCAAAGGATAATGATCTTTTCGAGTAGCCTTATTAAGTTTCCTATAATCGATGCACATTCTATACCCTACAACTATTCTTTGAGGAATGAGTTCATTATTGTCATTAGCAACAACAGTCATACCTCCTTTTTTTGGAACACAATGAACAGGACTAACCCATCTACTATCAGCAATAGGATAGATTATACCTGCATCGAGAAGCTTGAGTATCTCATTCCTTACCACATCCTTCATCTTCGCATCAGGCTCAAGATTAATTGTATGTTGACAAATAGATGGAGAAATTCCCTAAAGATCATCAAGAGTATATCCCAATGCAGCTCGATGTTTCCTAAGGACCTCCAATAACCGCTCCTCCTCTTTCACTGAAAGGTTAGAATTGATAATAACAGGATATATGCTCTTCTCATCCAAATATGTATATTTGAGAGTGTCTGGAAGAGATTTTAATTCAAAAACGGGATCTCCCTTTGGAGGTGTCTGGGTCCCCAGAGACTCCACAGGTAGATCATGCTTTAGAATAGCCGGCTGTCTAAAGAAGACTTCATCAATTTCCTCTCTTTCCTGCATAAACATATCATTCTCGTGCTCCTCCATATATTGCTGGAAATGATCATTAGGAGGCACGGCAATAGAAGCAATTCTTTAAATAATAAGATCCTTATTAGGTAATTCTTTATCATAACAATGTCTAGCAAATTTGGAAAAATTAAATTCATACGGTTCTCCAGCGAATTGAACAGAGACCTTTTCTTTCTTAAAATCTATAACAGCACTACAAGTATTTAAGAAAGGTCTACTAAATATGATAGGACAAAATTTATCTTTAACCTACCCCAAGACAAGGAAATCAGTTGGATATTTTACCTTACCACATAAAACTTCAATGTCTCTGACAATTCCCACCGGGTGGATGACATCTCTATTAGCCAATTTAATCTCCAAATCAATATCTTCAAGCTCACATGGTGCAATTTCGCGCATTATTTCTTGATAAAGTGTATAAGGAATAGCACTTGCACTTGCACCCATATCACATAATCCATAATAGCAATGATCACCTATCTTGACAGAGACAACAGGAGTACCAACAACTTTTGCACTTTTATCCTGTCTAACAATGTTAGTAGCAGCTTCACAAAAATAAATAGAACTTCCATCGACGTTCTCAGTTACAAGATCTTTAACCAAAGCTACTGGAGAGGCAATTTCAAGTTGTTCATCAGGTTCATAAGCTTTCCTTTCACTTTTATTAACCACAGTAGCCACGATTGAGTGTTCTTTAATTTTTATAGGAAAGGGTGGTTTTTCAAAGTAAACAGCAGGTAAAACAGATTCAACTGTTTGGACAGGCACATCATCACTAGCAAGCACATCCGTTTTACAAACATCTTTAAATGGTTCATGATACTTATCCCACTTTTCTTTTGCAATATTAATATGGTCAGCAAAGGATTTACAAAGATAACCAACAATTTGAGAATCGAGCCCAAACTTAGCACTAAGCATATTAAAACGTTCAGTTTCCATGAAAGATTTAATACAGTCATACTCATAATTTATGCATGATTCTTTACTTTAGTCGATCTCCCAATCTTCTGCATTGCGATAAATCCTTTCAATTAAATCCCATTTAGCATTAACTTCTTTGTTTGTAAAGGATCCAAGAGAAGAGGCATCAAGCATATCCTTATCATTGCGAGGCAGCCTCGCATAGAAATTGTTAACAATTATATCATTAGGAAGCTTATGATTGGGGCATTTAAGCATTAAAGATTTCAACCTCCCCCAAGCTTGAGCGATGCTTTCTCCTTCATGTGGACAAAAGTTATAAATATAATTTCTATCTTGATGAATTTCATGAAGATGATAAAATTTAGAATAAAAGAGAGACATAAGCTCTTTCCAATCCATCAAGTGAGAATTATCCAGAAGCATATACCAATCCATAGCTTTATCCTTTAGTGATATTGAGAATAATTTCCTCATGATTACCTATTTTGACATACCTGCAATCTTAAATAGCTCACACAGATCTTTAATATAAAGCAAATGATACCCTGGATGGATGGTTCCATCCCCTGCATAACGGTTACTCATAACATGATCAATAATTCCCATTGGTATTTTAAATGGATCAATTTCAGAGAGTGGAGGACTCTTATCCACCACAGGTGTGGTGGCAGAGTCACTCCCAAACAGCATATTAAGTGAAGAGTGCTCCATAACGAAGCAAAGCAACAAGCAAAAATAAAAACAGCACTTACAATAAAAGAGTTTCTTACCAATTCCACTTACCAATAGCGCTACACTCCCCAGCAACGGCGCCAGAAACGAGTATTGATGACCCACAAGTATAGGGGATCTATCGTAGTCCTTTCGATAAGTAAGAGTGTCGAACCCAACGAGGAGCAGAAGGTGTTGACAAGTGGTTTTCAGCAAGCACTAAAAGAGAAATGTTTTTGGATTTTTGATTTAATGAACAAATAAAGAACAAGTAAATAAAAGAGTGCTACGATAATTGCAGCAAATAGCCCAATCCTTTTAAGCTCAAAGGACAGGCCGGTTGTGTTACTTATGAAGATTAAAACGTTCTCGAGGACACATGGGAGTTTCTGCCTAGCCAGTTTCATTGCACGCCGGTGATTAACCTTCAATGTTTTGATAAAGTGCTGTGTGGGTGGACCTATGCTAATGCACCGCCCTTACTTGGACAAATACATACTTGTGATTAAACCCCTTGCAAGCATCCGCAACTACAAGAAAGTAATTAAGATAAAAACCTAACCACAACCTTAAACTCCGAGACCCTACACTCCCTAGTGCACTAGTTCACAAATTGGGGTTTAGGTTTCTGTCACTCCTGCAACCCTACCATAAGCAAACTAAATACACTATGCATTCCCCAAGGCCCTTTGAAAGGTGAAGTATCATGTAGTCGACGTTCACACGATACCACTAGAGGAATAACACCACAACATAAATCAAACCATTAAATATTACTCAACATTATGCAATTACTAGCAACTAGGCTTTCCCCATGTCCTCAAGAACCTAACGAACTACTCACAAGACATCATATAGATCATGATCAGAGGTGATATGAATAAGGGCAACAATCTGATTGTAATGATAATTCACCGATAAAACTCTCAAACATCAACTACAAGTGGTAATCAACGCCCGGGATACGATTCCGATGAACTAATAGCAACACAATGATAATTGTTACAGCGAGATGAGATGGGATGACGGCGGTGATGATGGTGCTGATGGTGGAGATGATGTTGATGATGATCCCGATGATGTTTGGCGTGATGGCGATGACGATGGCGGCGATTCCCCCCTCCGGGAGGGAAATTTCCCGGCAGATTTCTCCCTGCCGGAGCCCTTCTTCTCTCTGTCTGGTTTCCGCCTCGTGGAGGCGGCGGAAAAATTCCTCGTCGATGCCCCCGATGTTTTTAGGTTAGGGGTGAGTAATACGCCGAAGGGGAGCCGGAGGGGGCCACAGGGGCCTAGGGGCGGGCCCCTGCCGCGGCCAAGGGTGGGCCCGCGGGTGCAGGCCGCCCCTGCCCCCTGGAGCTCCACTTCTTGCCCCTTTCGGCTCCGTGACTTATTCTTCAAAATATTGACTTCATAATTTTTCTGGAATTTTCTGAGCTTCCTACGTCAGGTATCTTGACAGGTACTTTTTCAGCTGATTTCCGGCTCCGGCAGATCCATCCCCAATAATTGCCAAACATGCAAAATAAGACAAAATAACATAAGTATTGCATCATAATATGAAATATATCAATGAATGAAGATAAATTATGATGTAAAATAGTGATGCAAAATGGACGTATCAGGCGACAGGGTGGAAGACTGCTCGGCATCCGTGACACAATTCAGACGCATAGGTTGGTCGCTTGCCAGTGGTAGTCGACTGATTGGATGCGGTGGCGGTTGGTTGTTGGTTCTTTCTGGGTGAAGGCCTAGCCCCGACCTTGGTCTGTGCCAGCGATGGCAGTGTCCTCCGACATTGTTTCCCTCCTTTGAGTTGTCATTGTAGAGTGCTAAATCCTCCCATGCCCGAGTCTTTGGGCTCTGTAGGTGAAGAACTAACTTCAGTCTTGCCAAAGAGGGTGCCGATGGTGTTGTCGTTTCTACCCCCCCCCCCCCCCCCCCCCCCCCCCACACACACACAGACACACACACACGGCGGCGTGTCACGTGATCAGTGGATTTTACACTTATCTCATCTGCTTGTTTAAACAGGATATTCTCATATTTTATGGGATTGTCTTTCAACTTTTCTACTATTTATTAATAAATGAAAGCTGTAAAATTTTCTTATTTATTTTATTCCCAGGAGAAATGGACATATCTATGATGAAATTTAAACATATATGTGAACTAACACATCAGGGAAGGATTTCCAATCAAGATAGTAGCATAGAAAAAATCAACAGAAGCCTTCCGATGCACGGTACAAGTGTGTACGCTCGTAGCCGCCACTACCATATTCATGACGTCATCCATGACGACTTACGTTTGAGGCGTCGAAGTTTAATTCGTAACAGAAGCACCCTGAAACCCCATTCTCATCGTGTGCACCATATAGAGGAGAGGACAGAGCTGCCGCAAAGGAGGCGTGTGCGGACCCTAGACTTTCTGTCTGAAATACCTGTTATGTATATAATCGCGATCTCATGATCAGTGTGCCCTGGAATATAATCGAACTGATACCAAAGTTTACATCCGTTACATTACCAAATTCAAAGTCTTACACACAAAGTAGTATGACCAAGTCTTTTAAATAGCCTCATCGGACGAAACTCTAAATAAAATTGTAGAAAGACCAAAAGTAATTCTAGGCCCAAATCATCGTGCCTTAACCCAACATGAAGCTGATTGTGAGAATGTCCTAGCTCGCAAAGTCATCGCCGAAAGCAGCATCTATGTTATACTCCTCCATGTATGACCAAGTTCATAACCAGAGAAAACAATGCAATGTGAGTACTGAATGTACTCGCAAGCCACCATAAGATAGCGTATAACATATATGCATCCTTATTATTAACCAAGGAAGTCATCTAAACTAGTTTTTATTTAGCGCAAATACATATCATAAAGTAGTTTCAAAACAAATTTTCCAAAGCCATTTACTGGTGGTACCCATGGGATATTTTCGTGATTATAGTCCTTGATGCTCATCATCACCAACTCATTTCACCATCATCCATCCTAACACACCCGTGCTACGATTCCAATGGTTCTTCATTTCCTCTGGAAACAATTTTAAACAAAAACCAACATAGGTCAAGTAAGTCCAACCCAGTTGTTCATAACCGTGCATATGACAATTCGAATAGTTTGACACGGTGGAAGTTGTACACTTTAATCATAATAATAATATCCGATAACTCATCGTGTTAGCCATGACACGCTATATAAGGTGTATGCGGAGTTAGTAATCGATCCTAACATTTCAAGTCCTTCTGATCATCAGGAATGTCATCTATCTCAACAAGGATAATAGCACATTTTTCAGTGTGGGGCTCATCATTGTGCTCGGGCGTATGAAAATATGGTGCATCGTCCCTTTAATGAGAGGGATGACCCGGTTTCAAGAGGCTGCAACTCCGAACTCTCATAATGATGGAAGGGTTTCCATCATCAAGGTATCTCATACGAAAATAAGCAAACTACTCGGCTAACCCCCATCCCATATCGGGGTAACGTGGTTGCACGTGCTAGATAGGTTTTGAGGACAATGCTTTATACATTGTCCTTTTTTATAAAGTTTCACCAATCTCGGACATCAATCTGAGTCCTATTTCTCTAGGAGTGACAGTCTCCAAGAGTAACAATCAGAGCTCTTCGGATTGAAAACGCTCTTGATTTGTGCCCAACTATTCTCACACACTTTTTCTTTCTTTTTTTCCTCAAAGAATTTTCTCAAGAATAGAGAGGGGAAAACCTGCTTGACTTGCAAAGGGATCCTTGATCCAAAATTGTAGCTTAATTAAGTCACCAATGCCATCAACATTACCCACCGGGGATCCTATTTATAGGTGGCTAGCCGTTAAGAGAATATACCATGTACGGACATGTCACAATGGTCATATCAGTTGGGCCTTCACAAAGTACTCTCGCGCAATAGGCGTCACCCACTTGATGCTTCAATTAACAACCATAAAGCATCAAGTCCGAGAAGCATCAACTTTCATGTATTGAAGAACTATACTCAACATAGATTCTATTGAAGCCGCGACCAGTTCTACCTCATGTTCAATGAAGTGGTTCATATTTTCACCATACTAATGCGTAAAAGATTTCCTAAGGATAGCAACAATATTTTAGAAGAATGAATCTAATTGAGCACACAATCAAGATTCACTTCCTTCCTAGGAGATCTAACCTATCTTAATTGTATGGCTTTTCCTTCGACTCAACAAGCATAAAAATGAAACAGTTATTTTAAGTCTTCATGTTTTGGACCCTTAGTTCTTCGCTCCACTTCTTGAGTCTTCTTCAATTCCAGCATACTCTACTTTCTGCCAGTCCTCAGTTTTTCAGTTCGTGTTATCTTCACTCGATTTTGAGAGTTCATTTTTATCGTGGTTAAACTAATCACCTCAGGACTAATTTCTAGTGTATACTCAATAACACGTTAGTCCATTAACCATTGGTCATCTATCATTCAAAACCCACACAAAGGGCAACAAACTCACTTTCACATAGGGTGACAAAGTCACAAACACACCCCCATTGTAATCGAGATACAAATCCAATAAAGTAGGAGTAGGTATTTACCTCCACTGAGAGAGGCCGAACATGGGTAAAACCATCATGCCTATACCGTTCCCTGATATTCACGACAACCTTCCTCACAGGTATCACACTACGACAGCCAGCCCTATGGCTTCACACATTCGAGTTTCCCTATGATGGCTCTTTCCCTTTCACCTATTTGTGATTGCCCCTACACATACACATGCTCAAAACTTAACACTTCCTACTTTTACTTCACAAAAATGAAAGAAGATTGCCATGTTGCTCAACATTCCTCAATAATGGAGAAAAGGTGCAACTAGTGAAATCTTTTTTCACATCACTTACAACCCTCTAAATGTGCACATGGCTCTTCCAGACTCGATTATTGAGCAGATTAACAAATATATAAAATATTGCTTTTGGAAATAATATTGTATGGAAGATACAGGAACTACTTTGATTGCTTGGACAAAGCATGTACTTGTAAAGAGTAGAAATGATTAGGGATTTTGACACATACAAATAGCAGATTTCATGCAAAGTTATAAATGGCAAATATATTATGTGCAGGCAACAACCCTCTCTAGCTTATCCGCTCCTAGAATAACACTCTTTTGTGGTCAACACTCAAATCCCAATAGAAAAAATCTGCTTAGGAATGAATTAGAAGAGCATTTCTACCAGCCATTATCAATGCAATAATTTAATCAACTCGATCAGCTTTAGCAGACTCTAGATAATCTGTATCAATAGACATATCCATGGGAGGAACACTTACTCTTCTATAAAGATGTAGAAGAAATTGATGGCTAATGCTCCAATACATGATCAATCTCTTTAAATTTACTAAGAAAACTCCATTCCAATTAAAACACAAAGTTTTCTTATGGTTACTGATGCTCAACGGGATTAATACCAGAAGCATGCTTCAAAGTTTTTTTTTCCACATGTCAGTTATAAATAAAATTGTGTCCTATGTTCAGAAGAAGTCCTAGAAACTCACATGCATCTATGCTGGAATTGCAGTTTTGCTCAAGATTGTTGGAGCACAACCTAGCAGACAAGGGGGGGGGGGGGGGGGGGGGGGGGGGTGGGGTATATGCTTTTATGATGAAATCATAACGCTGGACTGCAGGAATCTATGGATGGAAAAGAAATCTCACAGAAGACATGTCCTTGGTTATCCATAGGGCTAAGCAAAATCTCATGTTATTAAGCAATAAGGACTTTTTTTTGAAATGGGGTCATCCCCGGCCTCTGCATCAAAGTGATGCACACGGTCTTTATTGCATAGTATAAATAAGTATAAGTATAAATCCTCTTACAATTCAAGGATCACATAAGGTGGCTACATGAATCAGCCACAGAAAAATCATCAACATAGAACAAATCATCAACATAGAACCGGCTATCCTAACCATTACATAAGCGATTAGAAAGCCGCCAGCCACCTCTGGTTAAAGATAACCCGAACGACCGCCATACAATCTTTCATATAATCCTTTTTTTTCTCTTGTAACTATGTAACTTCTCTTATAAATTAGTAGAAATTATACAGTAGCGCAGAATGCCTTACTGTATTCCCTGTCAAAAAAAGAAACTCGACCGATCTAAGTTCATCCCAATTCCCAACATAGGTGCCACTCATTCGTATGTGTTCTTGACTTCTAGTACAACACTAATCGCTTTATAGGATGCCAACGATACAAGTTATAGATCGATGGGAATGATATGAAGAGGGATCCGGAAATCCAATCTGAGCCCGGCTGACTTTCCGATTTTTTTGAAATTTGAAAACGCTTTGAAAAATTCTGAAAAAAATTATGCGGAAACATATTCATGTATGCAACACTCGTGTAAATTTTCGACAGAAAATATCAATTTTTGCGCCCTGTGCAAAAAAGACAAAAATCTGACAGACAAAATAGGTGAACAGTCCACTATTCAAAAAGACAGATTTGTCTTTTTTACACAGGGCGCAAAAATTGATATTTTCTGTCAAAATTTTACAAGAGTGTTGAATACTTCAATATGTTTATTTCTAATTTTTTTCAGAATTTTTCGAATCATTTTAGTATTTTAAAAAAATCGAAAACAAAACCGGGCTCATATGAGCCCGGGCACCAAAACGCCACTCTCAGCTCTCATATCTTGTCTACTCAAGAAATACGGCCGCGCTGTCGAATCCCTCAATAAGAACAACACCCATGTGCAGCCCTCCTTTTTTCAGTTACGCATAAGGAATTGGAGAAATTGCGCATTTCTCTCAAAAAACTCGATGGACTCACTAATGGCAGCACTGTGCAGGACAATAGCTAGCTCGAACACGATGGTACCCACATGCATGCACGATTAAACACTATCAACACCTTACTCATACGACTACTCATAGCTAAATAGCCCTTCTCCGGCAGGCGGCAGCCGTAGTGCCCCCGCATGAAAACACTACAGTCTACAGGCCGGCGACAACCGAGTCACTTCTTGGTTGCGGCTGCAGTTGCACGACGTCCCGTTGCCTTCCGGCTTGGTTGCACGGGCGAGGGCGGATCGATCACCTCCGACGACTCCGGCTCATCCTCGCCAGGAGCCCCCTCAGCGATCGCGCCGGCAGCGGGCTGCTCTCGCCCGTACATGATGATGGTCGGCGGAGAGACGCCATCGGCCGCCGGGAGCTCGAGTCTCCCACCCTCACCGTCATCATAGAAGTGGCTCAGGAAGAAGAGGTAGTCGGGGTCGGCGCCGGCCTTATCCTCGGCGCTCAGGTAGTCGGCGACGGAGCGGCGAGCGGCCATTTTTCCCGGAGAAGGGGGTCAGCAAAGATCCGGAGAAGGAGCTTGCTATCTAGCTAGCTTGGTGATGTCTCTCCAGTCTCTTCTGCTCGTTCGCTGCCTGGCTTGAGGAGGCTGGCCATTGAGCTACGCGGTATATAAAGAGCTGGCCTAACTATTACGAGTAGGTCCGTCAAATTTACCTCAGTTTCTCTCCGAAAAATAAAGTTACCGCGACAAATTAAAAATAAAATGTTACCGCAGTTAACTTTTCATTTTGAGTCGTCTTGACTCTGTCATTTCTGAGCGTGTTCAGACCTGATGTATGTCGATCTATCCCGAATTCGCAATCTGTAAAATGACTGACTCCAGTCTCTCCTCTGAATGTTCCTAAAATTATCTACCCCTGCTCGGCTGTTTGGACGGTGTGGTTGGCTGGTTGTAGTAGACTTCATGGTCGTGCCCGGGGTCCAAGCCTGCTAGCTCTTTTACATCTTCGATGTGGGTATCCTTATCCTAGGCATATCCATGTTATGGAAATGGTTGCGGTTTACAGAAGTAATTAAGAACACGTACTACATGTTTATGCAGATATAGAAGTTGATTGTGTGTTTTCATTTGGAAAATTGTCGACAAACAAAACTAACTGAATGATGGCGGAAGAATGAGAGACCTAATAGACCAATAAAGAGTTGTTTGTGTATACTCTTTTGTTTAAAATAAAAATAGTTGCACCATATCTTGAAATCCACTAATTTTAATGTATATGTTTGACCAATAATATTCTTTTTATTATATAAAAGTGTCCAATGACTGTCGGAGAATTGCCCCAGGAACTGGGTGTGTCTCGAGAAGGATCGAGTAAGGGGCTGAACACGGAATCAAACAACCCTCAACGTGCCACGGCGACGGAGCTCGTCGTGCTTGGAGGGGGACAACACCGCAGAGATGAACGCGCGGTATTACCCAGGTTCAGGGCCCTCTTGGAGAGGTAAAACCCCTACGTCCTGCTTGGTTGTATTGCTTGTAGAGGTTTTTAGTACAGGGAAGCTTCTTGAGCTCGAGGTGGCTACAATGGCTGCTGCTCTAGATCTGCCCTAGCCCAGGGAAAATCGAACCGCCCCCCTGCCCTATCGTGCTCCCCTTCCTTTTATAGGCGTCCTGGGCCTCTTCCCCCAAAAATCTAGGCGGGAAGGGCTGCCATATAGCGACGAAGGAGGAGGCAGGGTGCACGATAAAGGTGAAGTCCATGGACGCGGTCCATGGCAGGAGCGGCGTCACCAAAGCTGGAAAAGCCACCGTCCAACCAGGATGGTGGGCCGGCGCTGCAGGAGCTCTGGGGTGACCCCCACGGTGACGTCGCCCTCGTCAGCAGCAGCAGACGGTCTCTTTATCACCAAAGTGGCAAGTCTTGGAGCTCCTTTGCTTGGTGCAGTCTTGTTGACTGCTTTATACATGGGAATGGCAACTGTGACGCTGGCGTCACCGCGCGCTGGCACGCCCGTGACTCTGCGGAGGGTGCAGAGCCCATGTGCGCTCTGCCGCGGAGGCAGAGCTGGCTTCGTGAGGAAGGAACCTCGCCAGGCTTGAAGAGCCTCGCCAGGCTTGGAGAACCTCGCCAGGCTTGAAGGGCCTCGCCAGGCTTGGAGAGCCTCGCCAGGCTTGAAGGGCCTCGCCAGGCTTGAAGGGCCTCGCCAGGCTTGGAGAGCCTCGCCAGGCTTGAAGGGCCTCGCCAGGCTTGAAGGGCCTCGCCAGGCTTGGAGGGCCTCGCCAGGCTTGGAGGGCCTCGCCAGGCTTGGAGGGCCTCGCCAGGCTTGAAGGGCCTCGCCAGGCTTGAAGGGCCTCGCCAGGCTTGGAGGGCCTCGCCAGGCTTGGAGGGCCTCGCCAGGCTTGAAGGGCCTCGCTAGGCTTGGAGAGCCTGGTCCTTAACGAAATCTTCTGAAGGGTGTCGTGGGCCCTGGTAGGCCGGCTCGTGGTACCCTGGTTTCCACTATGCCGACAGTAGCCCCCGGGCCCGCGATGGGCACGCTGGAGTCCACTGGGCGTAGGCGAAGCGTCGCGGGCCCAAAAAACAGCCTGCCTGGCCCGAGACACGCGGGGCGCAGCGGCTGCGCCGGTACTTGTTGATGAGGTTGGTCGATGAGGAGGCGAAGGCTCCACAAGCTTGGGAGCACCCTGGCGTCATTGTGGCGCATGTGACGCCCACGGCTGGCGAGCCATGGCGCGCAGCTACCCCTCCTCCTGCGGAGGAAACACCGCGCGGAGGGGTAGGTTGAGGAGGTGGCGACCGAGGCCGCAAAGACGTCGGAGAGGGGGCTGACGAACCCGAGGCCGCGGCTGGAGCGGCCACGGCAGGAGGGGCTGACGAGCCCGAGGCCGCGGCGAGAGCGGCCACAGCAGGAGGGGCTGACGAGCCCGAGGCCGCGGCGAGAGCGGCCACAGCAGGAGAGGCGCCAAATGTCGGGGGACTCCCACATGAGCCCCCAGGCTCCACCTGAGGCCGCCCAAGCCCGAGGCAAGGTGCCTCGGGTGCCTCGACAAGCATCAAGGCCTCCGCGCCCCGCGACGGTGCGGGGACCTTGGAGGACGAAGAAACTGCTGCTTGAGCCTTCCTGTAGCTAGGTGTGCACGAGGCACAAATTAACTTAGTTTTGCTTGTAATGCCTTGTTGTAAGGACTTGAATGCACTTGCGCGTGCCCCTCGGGAGACTTTTTATTTCCTGTCTCATGTCTTTTTTGCTCTACGTCGTAGGACCCTTCTCTTAGCGCTACACCACCGCCGCTTCGGTATGTGAGAGTCAGGGATCCACAAGGCCGGGGGGTGCGTGAGGCTTTGAGAGGTAAGGGCTCCCGAGACGCGATGCTCGGGGCTCCCCTTTGACGCGCAAGCAGCCCATGAGGCGTAAGAGAGAAAAAGAGGCTCGAGGGACGAAAACCAGCGAAAGGAAATTTAACCAAGTGTTTGGACTTAGCTTCGCGAGGCGTTTTTGCTTGAAGAGGGTGTTGGTTCCCTGATGAGGCGTTTTTGCCTTGGAGAGGGTGTTGGTTCCCTGGAGAGGCATTTTTGCCTTGGAGAGGGTGCCTGAGGCTTGTTTTTGAACCTGCTTTCCTGCGTTTGGACAGATAGGCATACCCACAAGCAATACATAGCTAGATAACTTAAGCGTGCTCGTAGGTTCCTTCATGTGTGTCTTGCGAGGGGAACAGGCACCAAGGTCCTTGGTGAGTTGACGTGCACGGGAGCTGGTCCATGAGTTCAGAGCTCCTTAGGAGTTGACATACATGAGAGCTGACCCGCGAGTTCAGAGCTCGGATCCCTTGGGTTTGAGGTGCTGCTGGGATGCTCCCGAGGCACAGGCACCATGCTAGCCCCCGCTTGTGAGATGCACAGGAGGGATCATATGAGCAAGGATAAGATGCAAATAATATAACTGCTTATCGAAGCAAGATCATATGCTGGCGAGAAGCGCAAAAAGGTTCAAAGTGACCTGCGGCAGACGCATGTAGCGAGAGCTCAGAGGGGCCCCTAGGCGGGGGTGGCTTGGAGAGCCTGTGTCCCGCCATGTCTGGGCATGGGGGTCCACCTCGCCAAGGCATGGTGCTTGAAGAAGTCACCTTGCCGAGGCGTGGTGGCTTGGGAGTCTTCTCGAACGGCCCCTGGCAACGTATAGTAGAGAGGGGAGCCCGAATTTTTTCCTCGTGGAGGATGTGACCTTGGCCACGACGTTTTTACCGTGGCTGCATGGGGTGGCTGTCACGGAGAGGAAGCCTTGACGTTTTTACCGTGGCTGCACGGGGTGGCTGTCACGGAGAGGAAGCCTTGACGTTTTTACCGTGGCTGCACGGGGTGGCTGTCACGGAGAGGAAGCCTTGACGTTTTTACCGTGGCTGCACGGGGTGGCTCCAGCGAGGACCGGGGCCTCGCGAGGGGATCAGCCTCGTGAAGGCCGGCGCCTCGGGAGAAGGCCGGAGCCTGGACGTTTTTACCGTGGCTGCACGGGTTGTCTCCGGCGAGGACCGGGGCCTCGCGAGGGGATCAGCCTCATGGAGGCCGGCGCCTCGGGAGAAGGCTGGAGCCTGGACGTTTTTACCGTGGCTGCACGGGGTGGCTCCAGCGAGGACCGGGGCCTCGCGAGGGGATCAGCCTCGTGAAGGCCGGCGCCTCGGGAGAAGGCCGGAGCCTGGACGTTTTTACCGTGGCTGCACGGGTTGTCTCCGGCGAGGACCGGGGCCTCGCGAGGGGATCAGCCTCATGGAGGCCGGTGCCTCGGGAGAAGGCCGGAGCCTGGACGTTTTTACCGTGGCTGCACGGGTTGCCTCCAGCGAGGACCGGGGCCTCGCGAGGGGATCAGCCTCATGGAGGCCGGTGCCTCGGGAGAAGGCCGGAGCCCGGACATAGGTGGCGCGAGCCCCGAGCCTCGACGAGAAGGCCGGGGCCTCGGCGAGGGGTGGCGCAAGCCCCCGAGAGGCTGCACGATTTAGCAGTCATGCGGCGACGAGGCGTGCGAAGCAGCACGCACGGTTGTCGCGAGGAGGAGCCGCCGTTGGAGCTGGTTGCGGTGGAGCTGGAGCGGGCGCGGGATGAAGAGGAGGTGCGGGAGGAGCGCCGTGCGCTACGCCTCCCACACGCCCTGAGAGAACCAGGGAGCAGGACGGTGCGGGAGCGGCGACGCGAGCGGCGACGCCAGCGGCGACGCCAGCGGCACCGACGAGCTCGGAGAGGCGATGGAGCCAGGCTTCTTGAGCCTCCGGCGTGGGACGGTACCGCAGCAGCTCCTGCGCCATGAGAAGCGCAGTTGCTGGGCTGGGCGCAGGGCGGCCCAGCGAGGAGGCAGCACCGTCCCGTGACGGGTGCAGGGAGGAGGCCTCCTCTTCGCCGAGGTCGTCCTCAGCGTGGTCGATGTCGTCGTCCTCCGGGTGCTCGACGCGGGGCTCGGGGTCGACGCGGCGCGGCGGAGCGGTGCTCCCGCGCGGGCGGCCGCGCGGGTTGCCAGCAGGAGGAGCGGTGGCGGCGCTGGCCGTCCGGCGAGCGAGTCGTTCGGCGCGAGAAGGGTCGGCCATGGCTGCGTCGAGGTTGAAGATGCGCCTCAGCCCCCTACCTGGCGCGCCAAATGTTGGGGAATTGCCCCAGGAACTGGGTGTGTCTCGAGAAGGATCGAGTAAGGGGCTGAACACGGAATCAAACAACCCTCAACGTGACACGGCGACGGAGCTCGTCGTGCTTGGAGAGGAACAACACTGCAGAGATGAACGCGCGGTATTACCCAGGTTCAGGGCCCTCTTGGAGAGGTAAAACCCCTACGTCCTGCTTGGTTGTATTGCTTGTAGAGGTTTTTAGTACAGGGAAGCTTCTTGAGCTCGAGGTGGCTACAATGGCTGCTGCTCTAGATCTGCCCTAGCCCAGGGAAAATCGAACCGCCCCCCTGCCCTATCGTGCTCCCCTTCCTTTTATAGGCGTCCTGGGCCTCTTCCCCCAAAAATCTAGGCGGGAAGGGCTGCCACATAGCGACGAAGGAGGAGGCAGGGTGCACGATAAAGGTGAAGTCCATGGACGCGGTCCATGGCAGGAGCGGCGTCACCAAAGCTGGAAAAGCCACCGTCCAACCAGGATGGTGGGCCGGCGCTGCAGGAGCTCTAGGGTGACCCCCACGGTGACGTCGCCCTCGTCAGCAGCAGCAGACGGTCTCTTTATCACCAAAGTGGCAAGTCTTGGAGCTCCTTTGCTTGGTGCAGTCTTGTTGACTGCTTTATACATGGGAATGGCAACTGTGACGCTGGCGTCACCGCGTGCTGGCGCGCCCGTGACTCTGCGGAGGGTGCAGAGCCCATGTGCGCTCTGCCGCGGAGGTAGAGCTGGCTTCGTGAGGAAGGAACCTCGCCAGGCTTGAAAAGCCTCGTCAGGCTTGGAGAACCTCGTCAGGCTTGAAGGGCCTCGCCAGGCTTGGAGAGCCTCGCCAGGCTTGGAGAGCCTCGCCAGGCTTGAGGGGCCTCGCTAGGCTTGAAGAGCCTCGCCAGGCTTGAAGGGCCTCGCTAGGCTTGAAGGGCCTCGCCAAGCTTGGAGAGCCTCGCCAGGCTTGGAGAGCCTCGCCAGGCTTGAAGGGCCTCGCCATACTTGGAGAGCCTCGCCAGGCTTGAAGGGCCTCGCCAGGCTTGAAGAGCCTCGCCAGGCTTGAAGAGCCTCGCCAGGCTTGAAGGGCCTCGCCAGGCTTGGAGGGCCTCGCCAGGCTTGGAGGGCCTCGCCAGGCTTGAAGGGCCTCGCCAGGCTTGAAGGGCCTCGCCAGGCTTGAAGGGCCTCGCCAGGCTTGGAGGGCCTCGCCAGGCTTGGAGGGCCTCGCTAGGCTTGGAGAGCCTGGTCCTTAACGAAATCTTCTGAAGGGTGTCGTGGGCCCTGGTAGGCCGGCTCGTGGTACCCTGGTTTCCACTGTGCCGACAATGACAAATTCTTACTATAGCACCGCCATGTGACATGTTTTATTAATCTATTAGTTTATAAATTTTGACTTTCAGATAAGTGTGCAACTCACGTTAAATGACAAAAATGATAAATATGAATCTATTATATTATTTTAATACAGAAGACAAGTAGTGGATGAGATTTAGCGAAAAAAAAGGAACGGCTAAGATTTAAAAAGATCCCTTAGGTCTCCATGTTGTAGTCATGTTCAAGAGCCCTCACTAGTACAGAACCTGCGATTAGAGCCGGTTCTTTGCCACTGCTCTCAGCCGGTTCTGCCAAACGTCTCTAGCCAAGGGTCTCTAATAATGTCTTCACTAGAGCCGGTTTCTGAAACCGGCTGTAATGACCTCATGGATTTGATCGCAGACGGTTCAAAATTTTCTGGGTAAACCAGCTCTAGATTCCGTCCAGGACGATCATATTTGTACTAGTGCCCGATCAATCTCCTATAGGAAACATCCTCTAATTTTTCGATGAATATTGGTTGAGAATCCACAATATGTGAATTGAAACAGTACAAGGATGTGACCCCGCGCACCTCGGCGAAACAAGTCAACAACTAGATAGCCAGGGCTTCCTCCGCGTATTATGCCGTAGGGGAACATGAGACCACACCACGTTTTTTTTTTTTGTTGAGTTCATGCGACCACTCCAATTGGCTGCGTAGTAGCATGAAGAACCGCCAGAAGTCCTCCAATTGGCGAGCAATGGAGCACGCTGTGCTTACCACCGTTGACTATTTACATTCCAATGGAAAGTCTTAAGTTGAAATTTCATACCACTCTACACATTTTCTCACAAAGAGAGTATATATCCACAAATGAAATTGGAAGGCTCTAATAGGCCTAGTACTCGAACCTATGGGTGGTATTGCTTTTGATCGTGCGAGTCTGACACGCACCGTAGAGTATGTGGTAGTTGCGATTTGATCGTGCGGTCTCGATCGTGTCTGGTGCAAATCCAACATCGAGGAAACTTGCATTGATGAAATACTTAAAGGTACAACCCTAAACGCAGCTAATCTATCGGTCAAGATGGTGGACTCTGCCGCCGGCAATCTCAAGAGAGTCGGCGGCGAAACCCGGCTCCGTCGGCAGCTGGTACATCCCGCGGGTAAGCGTCGATCAGCTCTCTGGTTCCTTCGAGCTAGACCAGGTTGTATATCTGCAGACCAACTACTACACCTCTCTCGTTCCAACTCACCGCATCCATTGCAGTGCATCGCGTGGTCGGGGATTCTGTGGCTTAACGTCAAGGTTTTCACACGCTTCGACCTCTGCTTCGCCCTGCTGTGCATGTGCTTCCTGCTGCTGACGGGGGCTCCGCTCCTCCTGCTCGTCCACTCCCCGGACCTGCTAGAGCCTCTGTATCGGCCGGAGCCCCGACAGCCGCCGTTGCTTTGGCCGGAACCCGGCACCGTCGGCTGGTACATCCCGCGGGTAAGCGTCAGCTATAGCCTATAGATCCCTTCCCTCACCACCTGATCGCGGCCAGATTGTATGCAAATTAGCTATCAAATCAGGTTAATTGACTACACCTCTGGCTCTCTGCAGTGCATCATGTGGTCGGTGCTTGTGTGGTTTAATGTCAACGCCTTCATAAGCTTCCACTTGTGGTTCGCGCTGCTGGGCTTCCTGGTGCACACGGCCCCCCTCGTTCTGCTCGTGCACTTCCCCGACCTTCTAGATCCTCTGGATCGGCCGGTGGACGGCCCTCGCTTCCGCTGGTAGCGCAAAAGGAGGAGGACGAACACCGTGTTAAACAGAGTCAGTTGAACACCGTGTTAAACAGAGTTAGTTGTAACAATACGATTCTTATCGGTACAGCTAAAACGGATAGATAGATAGCTCATAAAGTTGTTAGTCTGTTATGTAATATACTAACTTTCTGTAACTCTAGAGTTGTATATATAATGAGCTATCGCCGGTGCTTTGACACACGGCAAAACCAATCTCTCTCTCGTTTTTATATGGTATCAGAGCCAACACTCCTAACCATCCATGGCCCCAACCACCTCGTCGTCTCCAGCTCCGATCAACATCGCGGCCACGCTGAGCGCCGCAATCTCCATCAAGCTTGACCAGGAGAACTACCTGCTCTGGAAAGCCCAGGCCCTGCCGGCTCTCTACGGCAACGACCTGTTCGGCTTCGTCGACGGCTCTAATGCCGCTCCGCCGAAACGCGTCCCTGCCTCAACCGGGAGCTCGACCCAGATCGACAACCCGAAATATGCAGTCTGGCACAAACAGGACCAGCAGGTCCTCAGCGGCCTGCTCACCTCCCTCACGCCTGCCGTGCTCGGCCACGTCCAGCTTCTGAAGACATCGGCGCAGGTCTGGGAGGCTCTGGATCGGACCTTCGCATCCAGGTCCAAAGCGCGGATCGTGCAGCTCCGCACCGCGCTGGTGAAGCCGAAGAAAAGGGACATGACGATGTCCGCCTACTTCCACCACACCAAGAAGATTGCCGACACGATGGCAACGATCGGCAACCCGCTCGGCGACGACGAGATCGTCTCCTACATCCTGGCTGGTCTGGGCGAGGACCATGAGAACTTCACCACGTCGATGACCGTGATCGCCGCCAATGAGGACTTCATCCTGAGTGACCTATACGGGCACTTGACCGCGTACGAAGCGCGGACCGGTGGCCGCGCATCCAACGGCCACAACGACGCGCCGTTCCAGCACTCCGCCAACAACACCTCGCGCGGCGGCGGACGTGGGGGCTTCCAGCGTGGCGGAGGCGGGCGTGGCCGTGGCAACGGAGGCCGCGGCAATGGTGGAGGCCGCTACGGCGGCTATAATGGTGGCGGCTACAACGGAGGAGGCCACGGCGACGGCCGTGGCGATCACCCTGGGCGCGACAGCAATGCTCAGGGCGGAGGACGCGGACGCGGCGGCAAATCGACTTGCCAGATCTGTGGCATTTACGGCCACGATGCCCTGAGGTGCTACTCACGGTTCAACCACGCCATCCAGCTGGAGACCTACGGCTGCGCCGCCAACTACTCCAACACCAACGAAGGCTACACCAGTGACCCGAACTAGTATATGGATTCAGGCGCCACCGACCACATGACGAACGATATGGAGCATCTTCACGTCCACGAGAACTACAGAGGCAACGATCAGATCCAAGTTGCCAACGGTACGCATATACCCATCTTACAGATTGGGGAATCTAGCTTATCCGGTTCAACACGTAATCGTCGTGTCCAGGGGATGGGTTCTTCGGCAAGTTGATGTGCAGAACGCCTTCCTCCATGGCGATATCCAGGAGGAGGTATACATGTATCAGCCGCCAGGGTATGTCGATAAGAACTATCCAAATCGAGTCTGTCGCCTCCAGAAATCTTTGTACGGATTAAAGCAGTCACCAAGAGCGTGGTATTCCAAGCTCAGTTCGAAACTTCAGTCATTGGGTTTTATTCCCTCCAAGGCAGACCCTTCTTTATTTGTGTTTGTTGACAAGAAGGTGATGATCTACATGCTAATTTACGTGGATGACATCATTATAACCGGATCGTGTAAGCAGGCTGTCAGCACTTTGATGAGAAAGCTATGTGATCTTGGGAAACTGTCCTACTTCTTGGGATTCAGGTGACAGATACAAAGAATGGTGCTGCATTGACCCAGGCCAAGTATGCAGCGGACTTGCTTCTTCGAGTAAATATGCACAATTGTAAGGATATAGCGTACACCAATGTCCTCTTCGGAAAGGCTTAGCAAAACCACTGGAGTCCTGCTACCTGAAGATATGGCATACACCTACAGAAGTACAGTTGGAGCATTGCAGTATCTTTGTTTGACCAGAGCAGATATCTCGTTTGCGGTAAATCGAGTATGTCAGTTTCTTGCCACACCAACGGATGTGCACTGGTCAGCTGTAAAGCGGATACTGAGGTATGTGAAGGGGACGATCAATCTTGGACTGCAGTTACAGAAGTCCACGTCAACTGAACTTAGCGTTTATACAGACGCAGATTGGGCAGGATGTCCGGACGATCGGAGGTCAACTGGAGGTTACGCAGTTTTCTATGGTCCGAACTTAGTGTCGTGGAGCTCACGGAAACAGCCGACGGTTAGTCGATCCAGCACAGAAGCAGAGTACAAAGCTATCGCAAATGGAACAGCAGAAGTCACATGG
This sequence comes from Puccinellia tenuiflora, assembly GCA_012064385.1. Taxonomy (NCBI): domain Eukaryota; kingdom Viridiplantae; phylum Streptophyta; class Magnoliopsida; order Poales; family Poaceae; genus Puccinellia; species Puccinellia tenuiflora. The sequence continues at coordinate 340,269 of QRDG01000098.1, read as the reverse complement.
CTGCAATCAGTTCTAAGGGAACTAGGAGTGTTTCAGTCACAAGCTCCAACCCTATGGTGCGATAATCTTGGAGCGACATTTCTCACTGCGAATCCCGTGTTTCACGCACGAACAAAGCATATAGAGATAGACTTCCATTTTGTAAGGGAGAAAGTTTCAGCGGGAGCACTGAAAGTTCAGTTTGTGTCCTCTCGAGATCAGCTAGCAGATATCTTCACAAAGGCATTGAGTCGGGATGCCTTTGATCGACTGAAGTTTGAGTTGTGCTTAGCTAGTACACGTTTGGATCGAGAGGGGCTGTTAAACAGAGTTAGTTGTAACAATACGATCCTTATCGGTACAGCTAAACCGGATAGATAGATAGCTCATAAAGTTGTTAGTCTGTTATGTAATATACTAACTTCCTGTAACCCTAGAGCTGTATATATAATGAGCTATCGACAGTGCTTTGACACACGGCAAAATCAATCTCTCTCTCCCGTTTTTATACACCGACCAATGCGACAATGCATCAGCGTAACTAGCTAGCTAGTCCAGATAGAGCGCTTGGGTATATGTACATTATACGCACATGTTTTGTTTATAGATGACCGTATAGATTCAACCTCATTGGCATAGACCTAAATTTGAATATTCACTATGATGGAATCGTTGACACAGTGACTCATGTTTGCTTAGGTATTTACACCTGTTAAGCATGAAAGAACAAGCTATGCTTGGATGTCGCCTAGAGGGTGGTGAAAAGGCGATTAAAACTTTTTCTAAATAGGGGCTTGATAATTGCGGAATAAAATTAAGTGTTTAAATTAACAAGCCAACAACCTAAATTGCCAGGTTCACCTATGTGCACCAACAACTTATGCTAAGCAATAAAAGCGACAAGGTGATAGCAAGATATGAACTTCAAGCATGAAGGCTATCACAATGTAAATTGCATAAGTAAAAGGCTCGGGTATAGAAATAACCGAGGCACGCGGAGACGAGGATTTATTCCCGAGTTCCTCCTTGTTAATGGAGTACGTCTCGTTAGAGGGGTGTGAGCTCGCCACAAGAGGCCTACTCAAGATGCCACAAAGGCCAACTTCTCATTAGAGCTAGATAGCTTTTCATGACTTGCTTCCAACTTCTCATACTTGCTAGTTAGCAACTCAAGTTGAGCCATTAGCTCAACATTCTCCTTCGACATAGATGCTTCACAAGAAATTGAGTTAGTAGCACAAGCATCATTGACATTAGGGATGGAAGAAGAAATCTTAGCAAGCTCTTCATTTAATTTAGCATTTTCATTTTTCGTGACCTTATATTTAGCAATGGCATGGTCACGTTCTTTAATGATTTTAGCAATTATTTCATTATGAGACTCCTCGATAGAATCTAGTTTCTCCTCAAAAGAAGCACGAGTCTCTTGCTCTTACTCAAGAGCATCTTCTAACGATGCTTTCTCCATAGCATCATCTCTTTCGATCTTGCCCTTTTCTTCAAGGCTTGCTTCCAAAGCCTCAATAGTTCCCCCACGCTCAGTTAGGGTGCTCATGATTTCAAATAGGTTAGCTTGGGCACTTTATTGCTAGGAAGGGCTTTAAGAATCATTAGACCTTTATTTTGAAGCAAAGCATTAATCTTTTCCATATCATCTTCTTCATCATTATTATCATCATCATTATTATTATCATTGCTAGAAGAAGATTTAGCCATAAGGCAATGAGTGATGGATGAAGAATAATAATTAGTTTTTGAACTACTCAAGTTCAAATCTTGTTCCACAATTAATTGAATTTCCTCTACATTAATATTCATGCAAGAGTTAGAGGGAACACAAGCATTTTTATCATTGGAACAAGATAAAGCAAGCATATCATAGAGAGAATTATCCAAGGAAGTTTTAGATGATCTGCAAGGACTATCAACACTAGCATGTGAATCATTTATAGTGCTATGAGTGTTTAAGTCCAAAGATGAATCATTGCAACTAGATAGAGATGGAAGATCATTGATAATGAGCTCACTATCCAAAATGCAAAACCCATCACTACTCACCATCACATTAGTTTGTGGCTTACCACATTTTGGTGAAGTAGATGAAGACGAGAGCTCGTCACGGCCGGAGGTGGAGGGAGAGCAATCATCCTTAATAGTGTTGGATTTGCCGTATTTGTCTTGAAGCTTTGTCCATAATTCATGAGTGTCCCGAAGAGGCATGATTGAATCAAAAAAAACTACAACACTCACAAATTTGCAAAACTCATTAGATGCTAGAGCATCTAGATATAAGTTTTTTCTCATCCTCTAAAGTCGTACTTTCGTAATCCTTTGGAGAGAAAAACCTATATCTAAGATACGCTCAATATTGGGGTCCAAGACCCGTAAGTGATTAAGCATATGAGTTTTCCAAACATTAAAATTTGTGCCATTAAATCTAAACAAGGAATTGTGCACTAAATCCCTAGACGACATCTTTGCTCTCTAGGCGGTAAAGCCAAACAAGAGAGACGAGGCTCTGATACCAATTGAAAGAACAAGCTATGCCTGGATGTCGCCTAGAGGGGGGGGTGAAAAGGCGATTAAAACCTTTTCTAAATAGGGGCTTGATAATTGCGGAATAAAACTAAGTGTTTAAATTAACAAGCCAACAACCTAAATTGCTAGGTTCACCTATGTGCACCAACAACTTATGCTAAGCAATAAAAGCAACAAGGTGATAGCAAGATGTGAACTTCAAGCACGAAGGCTATCACAATGTAAATTGCATAAGTAAAAGGCTCGGGTATAGAAATAACCGAGGCACGCGGAGACGAAGATTTATTCCCGAGTTCCTCCTTGTTAAGGGAGTACGTCTTGTTGGAGGGGTGTGAGCTCGCCACAAGAGGCCTACTCAAGATGCCACAAAGGACTCACCCTATTCTCCGATGAACCGCACCCAAAGGTTTGCTTCACCTTCCACTATCGGAATCCTTCGGGGCGGATTCCGGAGCCCTTTTACAACTTCCTTCGGGCACACACCCACAACTCAATTGGGGGCTCCCAAATCTTGCCGAAGCTTCACAAGTCGAAGTCTTCACGGCACCACCGTCTAGGGTCCAATGACCCAAGAGTAACAAGCTCCCAACCTTCAATCCCACGAAGGCAAGAACACACAAAGTGGTAAAGTCCTTCACTCTCAAATTCCAACCAAGCAACAAATTCTTTGGGGGGAATAAGAGAGTAAGAACAAAAGGTATGAACACAAAGAAACCCCAAAATCTAGATCCACTAGGTTCCCCCCACTTAGAGGAGATTTTGATTGGTGGAATGGTAGATCTAGATCTCCTCTCTTGAATCCCTAAGTTTGGGCAAGAATCATTGGAGGGATTGAGAGGAATCAAGCTCACAAGGATGTGCAACAATGGAGGAGAGAGAGCTTAAAGAGATTCAAAAGATTGGAAGAAGTGTTATGAAAGCAAAAGGGAAGAAGGGCACTTAAAAAGATGCCCTGGGAATCTGGCCGTTGGGCACAGAATCCCGCAGGGCCGGTAGTACCGGCCCAAGGGGCGGTACTACCGCTCCACGTAAAACAGCCCCCAATGGCTCTCAGCCGAACAAAACCCGCCGGGTCGGTAGTACCGGCCCAAAGGGCGGTACTTCCGGCCCACACATAAAAAACCCACCAACGGCTAGAGGAGAACACCCGCAAGGCCAGTAGTACCGGGAAAAGGAACCGGTAGTTCCGTTAAGGCGGTAGTACCGGTACTACTTCCGGTGCTACTTCCGTTGAACTCCAGAACCGAACTTTCGTAAGCGGTACTGGGTTCCGGAAGTAGCTCCGGAAGTTCCGAGCGGTAGTACCGCTTGGAGGACCGGTACTTCCGGTTTAGCGGAAGTTCCGGTACTACTTCCGGTGCTACTTCCGTTTGAGTCCAGAACCGAACTTTCGTAAGCGGTACTGGGCTCCGGAAGTAGCTCCGGAAGTTCCGAGCGGTAGTACCGCTCGCGTGGCCGGTACTTCCGGTTACTGAAAAACAGCCGAAACTAGAAACTGAATAACTTTTGCGTGGAAGCTCCGAATCGAGTGAATCCAATTTTGTTGGAAAGAGGACGACAAGATCTTACACTACAAAAAGTCAAAATATTGAAACAAGCAAGGGAGATTGTGCAAAGGGTTGGAAAGGTGAGACCTTCCAAACGGATGAACCGGCAAAATCTCCAAAACCGAAAACGCAATAGAAGACGCATATGCAAACCGTTTTTGGTGAACTTGGCTTTGTCATGACAAGCATGACAAGCACCAAGACCACACCACACCACGATAAGAGCCAAATAAGAACCAATAAAGATGATAGCATGGATGCAAAGGATTGAGCTCTGCACGAACGATACGATCACGATACTCGGTTGAGAGCCCCTCTTGATAGTACGGCTATCTAACCTATAACCCGGTCTCTCACCAAACATCATGAGACTGGTAAAATAAGAAACCTATCAAGAACATACCTTTGCCTTGCGCTTAAACCACTTGAGGTCGATGAAGACGATCTTCAACTCCTCAAGACGCACCACCTTTCTTCATTGCGCTTCGCTTGGTGAAGATTCACTTGATGCTCCCCCATACACCAAGATGGGAGACGCACTCTTCGGCATATCTTCACTTGGCCTTGAGTGATGATCAACCCGCACAAATCCTTGATCAACACAAACTTCTTCCCTAAACCTTGACTCCAACACATGGAGAATAAGCAAGACCTTGACTCCAACAAATGGAGACAAGCAAGCTAATGGACACCTACAAATATAGCTCAATGCAAATATTAGTCCATAGAGATTGTCATTAATTACCAAAACCATGCATAGGGGAAACCATGCACTTTCAAAGCATTCTTCAGGCCTATTGTAATTGCCTAGCTAATTTTCTACCCATATCTCGTTCTTATTCTTTATTTTTTTTTAGAAAAGACACTCAAAGGCATATTATATCTTATACTCCCTCCGTTCCACAATATAAAATGTTTTAGGTGTTTCACATGTTGTCTAGATTCGAACTAAAAGAAATGGAAAGAGAGTGGACATATACACTAAAACATGTCTAGATACATATGGTTCAAATGTGAATGTGGAAAAAGTCTAAAACATCTTATATTGCGGAACAGAGGGAGTATTTATAAAGAGAAATAACTGGCACAAGGGAGATACTCATTGTGCACATGTAATATCACAAATTAATAATTTTGGTTTGATTAGTTCATCAGGTACCAATTAATGCGCACAACGTGAGAACCGTGCTAAGTTCTTCGTTGATCGCATGCGCACTTATTATATCTCATTTATATGCACACCATAAGTTGTTATCTTAACACGATTAATTCTCATAAGGTCCTCTTGTATTTTTTTTCTACCGCTTGTTGAGTTATTTTGATGGATCCCCTCATTTTCCTGATTAGCACAACATAGTGAGCTAACAAATCCCCATTTTTTCCATTGAACTTTCCATCAAATTGGTTGTAAGATTCCAGAAGCTCGTAACACCGGTCCCAATAAGCTACTGCTTCTTTTACGCTAATAAAACCTACTCCTTCAACTCGCTCAAAAAAATGGGTTCTTCAAAATAAGTTGTTGACATTTAATAATTTTGTGTGAAAATAATCACACAAATCTAGACATTTATCGATCCATCTATAAGGTAGATCCGCGGCCACTCCTCCAATGTTGGGACAACACAAGTTTTTTTTTCTAGAATACTTTACGAAAACCCTGCTAAGTGTTTGGCTGATCTCGTTTTCACTGATTATAAGTCATCACAGAAAAGGATTGAGAATCTAATTGACAAATTCTCTCCCGGAGACGATATCGCCGGCGAGATGGCCAAAACCCTTGCTACGGAGCCAGGTGCGGGAGGGTTTCAGTATTGGTTACTCTGAATCTCCATTTGGACGACTCGATGTGCCCCGCGCACGGCCATAGTTAGTGGCAGTCCGTGCGGCCCACTGTGCCCAGCCCACACGAATGTGGCCGTGAGTCGGCCCGCAAATGATGTAGTAGTACTGCATTTCGGTTGGTGTTTGGTACACACACGTACACCGTGACACCAGAAGGGCAGAGGCCACCACCACTCCTCCTCGTCTTTAATGGCCTCCGCATCAGCAGCGCGTGCCCACTGCAGGTTCTTGGCCCCGCTCGCCACAACCTCCTCCCGCACCCCGCTCTCATCTACCCCGCCCGCAGCCGCGACATCGCGGAGGAGGCTCCTCCTCTCCTCCACCACAACCTCCATTTGCGCCGCCGCCATGGCCGCCTCCAGCAAGGCCGGCTCCGCTTCTTTCAAGGTCGTGGACTCACACCTCCACGTCTGGGCCTCGCCGCTGCAGGTAAAAAGGCACCCCCACGGCTGAACATGAATGTCAGAATGCTCAATTTTGGTTTTTTTCTTGAGGCTATGTGGTTCTGGGTTGTGCAGGCTGCCGAGAAGTACCCGTATTTCCCGGGCCAGGAGGCGACGCTACGGGGTGATGTGGACTTCTTGCTCGAGGTCTCTCTCGCCTCTTCGTCTTTATCTGTGGAAGTAGCTGTAGACGGTTCATCGAAAGAAAATACCCCGCCCCTGAGAGTAGCCAGTAGATAGGTATGACCATGTGCGGCGGAGGATTTCCTTTTTTCTGATGATTGGGGCAGACAGGATTGTGGTGCTATTGATTGATTGTCTGGGCAATGCATACGTGCTGTATTTGTTAAGGTGCATTTTTCTTCTTTGTATTTGATTAGTTATCAGTAGGTAGGTTCAAAAGTTGGGATAAATCTGTGTAGTTTGCACGATGGAACTCTACTAAGAAAGAAACACTTCGCACCATTCTTTTACGAACAATTTGGGAAAATTTCAGCTGGGAGTTTCTTAGGTCTAGAAGACATGAATGAGCTATTTGGATAACTGCAATTTTACGAGGAAATAAAGCGCCCAATGCCCCCTTCCCTAGTTCTGCGTACCAACAGGACCTCTGCTTCTTAGCTGCTAACTGTGTATTGTAATTTCTAGCATGCATAGTGTATTTCTTTATCCAACCATTTTCTTGTTAAACTGTTAAGATTTGAGGCTGATTATGCCATTTCGATTGTTGACTTGAACGTTGTTACTATTTTCCCTAGTGCATGGATGAAGCTGGAGTTGATGGTGCGCTCATTGTTCAACCAATTAATCATATGTTCGATCACTCTTTAGTGACTAGGTAAACTTTTCTGATCCGTACCAACTGAACTAATCATATAATGTGTATTATATGAAAAGGTCACCGGGATTCCTAATTTGATATATTTCCTACCTTATTTTTTATATGTAAGCTTCAATGTATTTTTTTCTGTAGTGTGTTGAAGAAATATCCATCAAAATTCATTGGCTGCTGCCTCGCCAATCCTGCAGAGGACGGGAGTGGCATTATACAGCTTGAACATCTAATTGTGCAAGTACAATATATTAGAACTTTTTGAGCATAACAAAGATGGTTCAACCTACATTCTAATATATATTTCATTTGCTTCTCAACAGGAGAAGTACCGTGCTGTCCGTTTCAACCCAAACTTATGGCCTTCGGGTCAAAAGGTTTGCTCATGGGCCACTAGTATCTTTGTAGAACCAGCTTTCATGTACCATTGGATCGTGCTTTACGATCGTAGATGACTGAGAATGCAAAGTTTCTCAAATAAATAGATGACCAATGAGGTGGGGAGGTCATTGTTCGCTAAGGCTGGAGAACTTGGAGCACCAGTTGGAATAATGGTGATGAAGGTAAAAGAAGAATGCATATACTAGATGCATGTGTATTCAAAATATGTAAAGGCTGCAATTGGATTTTAGGTTTTGTATCATATGTTTCTATCGTGAAAATACTAATGGTAACCAGCTTTGCAATAAAAATAATAATTGACAGCTCGATGAGAATAGTTCACATCATGGGCCGGTAAGGTTCCAGCCAAAAGGATTGCATGCTTGAGATCATTGGATCACTCAGCAGCTAGAACTGATGCGGTATTAAAAGCTATTTACAGTTACATAATACTATCCGCAAAACTGTAAATCCCAGGCTACTTCATAGCGGAAGAAGACCTATGTTCTGTTCTATGAACTTGATGTTTTCCTGTTCTTTAATGTTCTTGTTCATGCAGGGGATCAGTTCATATATTCAGGAAATAGAGGAGCTGTGTACAGATTATCCTGCAACTACTGTTATTTTCGATCATATGGCTTTCTGCAAGCCACCAACGTAGGCTTATGTGTCTGCTTCTTCATAAACTGGAAGAATGTAATTCTTACCATGTTGTCAACTTTTCGTCTGTATTAACTTCTTGTTCGTCGACATGCAGGAACGACGATGAAGAAAAGGCATTTTCTTCCTTTCTGAACTTGTCCAGATTCCCACAGGTACTTCCTGATATCTGTTCCCTTGTGTAGGTAGCCAGTAAATAAATGACTTACTGTGGATTTCTATTCTTGCATGATTATGAATAACCTCTGAAAAAATATTATCTTGTGCAACTTAGCTATTTCCAGTATTCGCCAGAGCTAGTATTCTTAGTTTGTAGTACTTTCTAGTACTGGAGCCCAGAGATCAGGGGTCAACAAGACCATTTTGTGAGGTGGAGTACCTATTGATAGTCAATTTACTGTACTAAGAATTAAGCCAAAGAGATACAATGATACGTGGTGCCTGATTATATAAGAGTAGCTTGGCTACAGTAATGTTTCAGTTCTTGTGTCTGGTGTCACCATGTTAAGACATAAGACTGATGCAATGTTGCATTACTTCAACAGGTTTACGTCAAATACAGTGCTCTTTTCCGGATCACAAGAGAAGCTTATCCGTATGAGGACACATCTCAGCTTCTTTCTCGTGTGATCTCCAGCTATGGAGCTAATCGGATAATGTGGGGAAGGTGAATTCAAACAGCACACCAGTGAGAGTTTCAGTGGATCAGAGTCTTTCACTATACCCATGACTGAGGTTATTTTCTGGACTTGTTCTTTGCAGTGACTTTCCCTACGTCGTTCCTGAATGTGGCTACAAAGAAGCAAAGGAGGCGATCTCTCATGCTGCTGGCAAGGTATCTGTTTCATCATCAGATTTGGAGTGGATCTTAGGCAAAACAGTAAACCAACTATTCCAAGGTGCATGGGTTACTCAATGAGGGAGATGTTTTGGGTCAGTTTAGTGTAACAGGTATGACGGTGTTCAGGCGAGCAACTAAATCCGAAAGGATCTAACTAGTTTGGTACTATTTCTTCAGGTTGACCGTTTATATTCAAGTGTGTAACCTTTTTCGGATGTTTAATAAATGCAATAACTCGGCTCATTGTAAACCTTTCCGCTCAACTACCAGGCTACAAAGTTTTAAAAAATGACTTGTATTACCAAAATAGATTACAATTTTCCTGGTTTTCTTCCAGGCTGCCTTGTTGAGTCTATATGTTTGGTGATATGATCATGCAACTTGTGACAGTGATCTCTAAATAAGAGTGTTTCGGTGTGTCATATGGATTTGAACAATCAGATACTGACTTAGCAGAAACATAGAAGCTATCCTTAGTATATGACTAAACAGCTCAGTTTCATAACTTCCCAAACATGATTTTGTATTCACATCATAGTTACATTAGCATATGATATCATTTAATTTTTTGTTAACCCATCTGCATAAACTATTTAATGCTATTTTAAATGTGTGAATAACATCTGCAGCAAACCATCCTTTTGAACTAGATAAACCTCAGGCAAATAGACTAACCAAGATTCTCCCTTTTATGTTGTCCACTTTGATAGAAGGTAATACTTTTTGTGCTGCCTTTTTAGTGGAGCTACTACCTTAAACTTCTCATGACTATAAATGTTATTCACAAAAATTATCGAATTACATATTTTAGTTCGAGTTACAGAGAACTACCGATTTGGTTTAGGAGGTTCTCTCTACAGGTGCTTCATTGTTGTAATTTTTATAGTATTATTTCATTTTTTTTCAAGAACATGCAAGACTTGCATGTCATGGCATTAAGAAAGGACATAAGAGTTTTACAATTTGCTGATTAGCAAATACAACTGCAGTCAAGGACTGCCCTCGCCTCTCTGCTATCTGCTGGCTGCCTTGCAGCAACCCAACTCTGAAACTCATCCCTAATCCTCCTGATTACCACCATATCCGACGATTGCTTGCCTTCGAAGTTTCTGTCATTTCTCTCCAGCCAAATGCGTCTACAGCACGCAACACCTAGCGTCGCCAGGGCTTCTCTTCTCTTCCTTGGCTGACATGCCGTCAGACTAAGCCACCATTCCTTCGAGAGCACCTGAAACCATATGGAGCGAGAAGTAGGGAACTGCACCATTAGATGGTCCATCGTCTCTGTGCTTTGATCGCACAGTAAGCATCGGCTCGGTCCTTGCAAGCCTCTAGCACTTAACCTGTCCAACATCTGTTTCTAATTGCTAACCAGAAAAACAGCTTCTCTTTCAAAGGTGCCCAGCTTCCCCAAAGTAACTCTGCATAGTCCTTGTATTATTTAATTTATATCTTCAGTTCCCAACAACTTTGACTGATGTGTAGCTTCCCTTGTAGTTTGATGTGAAAGATACACGGATCCTGCACATAGTATGATGGAAAACAAGTAGACGATTACCAGATTTTTTATAAAATGTTTTAGAGTTCTTTTCGTAAGAGTATAAATACAAATGTAAGCACTAAATTAACAGTTCACAACAAAAAATAGTATTACTTTTTTTCGAAATGGGAAACATAGCCCAGGCCCTTGCATCAATCGATGCACACATTCATTTTATTGCAGCGAGTTTAAAATTCAGAGTTTATAATTTATGGATCACATAAAGTGGCGACAAACACCAACCATCGAAAGATACAATAGAGGAAATACTTATGCAACATCTAGTCTATTACTAAGCTGCCAGCCAGTCTGGGTGTACATAGCCCAAGCGACATGGCTGCATCCAGAATCCAAAACTTATCGCTGCTCCGGCAGGGATAGGAAAGACTAGGCGGCGATCAGGTATGAAGTGTTGTGAATAAACTGCAAAAAGTTGGTAGTTGTTTTGTTAAAAACCAAATCATTCCGACAGTTCCAAATAAACCATATGTAAGCACACACAGGGGCACAAATTTGTGCTTTATCAAGTTTATTAATTCCTCTCAACCAATTTCCGAACATATTCATAATATTAAAAGGAGGTGGTAGATTAAAACTGAACTCAACAATCATCCAAATAAGACGAGCAAAGAGGAAAAAGATAAATAAATGGTGAATTGATTCCTCAGAATCACATAAACCTAATTTCTTATATCCATTCCACTTTCGGTCAGCTAAATTATCTTTAGCGAGAATTACTTTTTTATATAAGAACCACATAAAAATCTTAATATTTAGTGACTACCTTTAATTTTCATAAGTACTTATGAAAGAACCTAGTATTATCATTTTATAAGATCCAAATACATAGATTTTTTCACAAATTTACCACTAGTTGTTATGTTCCAACAAAACAACCTGTCTCATTCGGCAGTTGTACTGACTTTAGGCGTTGTACCAAATGTAACCATTTGTTCCACTTGTTCCCCGAAAGAGATTATCTAAACTCAATGTTCAAAGGAGCTATTGTCATAACATCTGCTACTAAAACGTTTTTCCGTCGCACGATATTGTACATTGATGGATATTGCAAGGCGAGAGACGAATATCCGGCCACACATCCTCCCAAAACAAGTCTTGATGTCATAACCAATAATTAAATGACATCTAGAAAAAAAAAAAGGCATCCTTGACACTCATAAGCCCCTTCCAAAAGAGGGAATCAGTGGCCTTTGCCGTAGCTTGAGATAGAGATTTATTTTTAAGATAACTATTGTGAAGCAATTCTTTCCATACCCCTTCCTCATTTAAAATTTTAAACAACCATTTCTAGTAAACAAATATTTTTTAACTCCAAATCCTCCTTGGTCCTTAGAACATCATATAATGTTTCACTTGCTAAGATGTTATTTTTATTTTAGCAGATCGCTCTACGAGAAAAAAAAATCTATACATATCCATTCTTTCTGAACCCCTTTTGGTATTTGTAAAAAAGACAACATAAATATCGGTAAACTGGATAGAACAGAATTAATAATTAATAGTCTGTCTCCGTATGAGATAAATTTTCCTTGGCATCAACCAAGCTTTCTTTCAAAGCCGATCCTCAACTAGCTTCCATTCGCTATTAAGCAGCCTTCTATGATGAATAGGCGCGCCAAGATATCTAAAAGGGAACATTCGAAAAAAAATGTTATATGATAATGCTAAAAATGTTGTGATGATGTGACCTCGTAGTATACCATTTAATTGGGTCTATCCAACACTCATTGTTCTGTGAACAATGTGCTTTCATTGTTGTTGGCATCCTTGTTACTTTAATAATGTACATGATCAGGAAACCGGGATCATCATACAACACATGAGCTAGTCTTACAGGCGAGACTAGGGAACTACTTTGCTTTTATGTTTCCACATGTGCATATGAGTTTTCCACTGAATCTCACATTCAAGAACCATAGCATCTATAACACCGAAATATAAACATTAATTATGAACATGGAAATAAACAATAACATTTATTATTGCCTCTAGGGTATAGCTCCAACATTCCCCACTACTATGTGTAATGGATTGCACATTGTCATAGTGTTCCTTCATCAGTATGTGGATACTGTAGGGTTAGGTGCAGGAATTTAAAATTTTCCGTCTTACATTACCGCCAAGATCTACTATGAAGATATGATCCACACAGTGGGTTAGATCTAGTACTTACAAACACAATTGCGGAAGATGGCGTTTATCGATGACGTTGTCGATGAAGCCTGTGGAAGATTCTCACGTCCAAGACTGGAGGTGAGAATGTCGCCGAATCCCCATTAAGGATCACACGTGTAATTCCTCTTCTAGTATCCACACATCCACTTACGCCAACCCGTCAGCGCTCCACCGTCCAGGACTCGGCGCCGATGATGAGAGACAACCTTTTGGCGTAGAACGATGAGAGATTTCTCAACACATTAGATCGAAGAGAATAGATCTAGATCTAATAGGAGAGGTACCCTTAAAACCTTATTAGATCAAAATCAATCTCAAGAGAGAGGATAGAGCCAACAGGCATTTGTGTGTTTCTCCCCATGGGGGGAGGGGGTATATATAGGTGGAGGGGAGGGAGGCCAACTTGAGGAGGGGGCAAACCTTCCCCTCCTTGGTGCACCGCAGGCCCCCTAGCCCTAGGGCAAGGTGCGGCCGACCCTTCCTTGGCCGGGTGGGACTCCTGGTCCAACTAGGAGTCCTCCCCCCCCCCCCCCCCCCACACACACACACACAATCTTTCCTTTTATCTTTTATCCTTTTAATTAATTATTTGACTTTTCAAAAATCATTTAATTAATTAATTGGAATTCTAGGGGGAGGTGCGGCCGGCCAGGGTGGTCCTGGGGCCCATGCGGCTGCCCCCACTAAAAGTGTGGCGCAGCCCTAGGGCACCCAGTGCCTCCCACTAATAGTGTTGCGAAGACCTAGGGCACCCAGTGCCCTCCCCCCTACTAATCTAGTAACTGATGCGGGAAAAAAGTTTGTCAAAACATATTAACAATGGATCTAGTTTTAAAGTCCTCGTCGAGGCGAACTTAGCGGTATAAACGAATCGCTAATCAGAATAACGTTTAGAAGATAAATCATTTTTTATTTTTGAAATTTACAATTAATACAATGATGTCACTATATTGTTGCATGCATGTGCTCTCTCATATAGGGGAAACACACACACAAATATATGCCGCATGGGGAGAGAGCCGGTGCGGCGCTTCTAGTTAGATTTTCCCTTTTAAAAAATCGCTTGTGCTAATGAGGCATTTTTCTATTCCATTACTATTGGGTAAGCACTAATACACAGAAAGAAAAAAAGGTTACACCATCAATTGCAATCCATATGTGGTTGTTGAAAATCCTCGAAATAGGTTTTCGCCCCGCTATATTAATATAGCAACCAACCGATACAACTGTAAGTCCACAGCTGGGGCAAAACAGCTAAATCATGCCCAAAAGAAACAAAGAAGAGAAAACAAAACCAACATCGGTGGTTCAACGAAAGCGGGGATGACTCACAACCGGTGCGCCCTCCTAAGAATTATCACCACGCTCCTAGCACTCCGAAGCGCCTCATACCAAGCAACACCTTCAAGAAGGGAGCGACGACGACGACGTTGTTGCCCGAACAGTTCCTAGGGTTTTCCCTAGTGCGTGTCCTTTATTTTTGAAAATCCTCACATTTACAACATGGTACCATTCTGGGGCTACAATTTATGGGCAATACTTTTTAGATAGAAGGCACCAAGTGTCCAGCTTTAAATTAATAAAGCCCCAATAGCCAGAGTTTTAGAAATGCTGACGAACAGCTTACAGACAACGAAGAACAACAAGCAAAAGATACAACAATGAAGCACAGCTAGATCTTCGAGATCCTTGTCCAGCCCCACGATCCGACCATGGAGGAAGTACAGTCGATGAAGGAACGTCACAACGGAAGCCCGTGCCCAAGCCTATTTATTGGCAATACTAAGTGCCAAAATATCTAATTGCCATCCTTTAGTGTGATAAATGTTTCAAATTCCTAAAAAGATTTTGCTGGAATATGCGGGAAATAAAGAAAAGGAAATGGGGAGACGGGGAGAAGGAAGTGAGACCCCATTGACCCGCGTCGTTACCTCTTCCAAGCCCTACGACCGCGCAAGGCTGGGACAAGTATTTTCCGCGACAGCAGCAACCGCCGCAACTCCTCCATGCAGCAGCCGCAGCCGCAGCACAAGCTCCCTCCGCGGGCGCCGTCGCCGCAGGGCTTCGGCGGCGGCCCGGCATTCTCGCCGATGCAGGGGGCCGCAATCGGCGCGTTGTCGTCGTCATCGCAGGCGGCGGCGGCGGCGGCGCAGATGGCCTACGAGGACGCCTGGAAGGCCAGCAACCCGGACTTCAGGACGCCCTTCGCCTCCGTAGAGGACGCCATCACAAGGTGCGTCGATCTCGATCCTCTCCCCCTCCCTCTCGTAACCGCCGACCCCGCGTCGCAGTTCATGTGTCAAGCGCGTGTTGCTGCCTGTCGCGTTCTAGGATTTTTCCCGAAGGCGATAGGTCTTTTCTTGCTTGGATCTTGCTTGATGAATTGATTGCCATGGTGAGCACGGCGGCGATTGATCTTGCTTCGTGTCTTAGGATTGGGCCGTGAGATTAATTTGGTGCAGCAAATTGCAACTTCATGGAGAATTTTTAGATCAAACGGGGAATAAATGATTATTCGACATAGATATATGCAGCGGATTTGGTCGCTGGTCGACTAAAACCATGGTTAGTGCCGTACATTGAAGATTTCCTGATCAATAATTTTCCCCGTGAATTTATATACAATACACCTATATTATAATAAACAGGGAAAATACGCCTGATAGTCTGAATTTTTTCATGTTCCCAGTACCGAATGTTGTGAAACATGTTTGTGTTTATCTGAAATGTGTACCAATTTGTGAAGAGATCCGTACACGTATGAAGAAATAGTTGATCATCTGTCCCTCTTGTAGAATGCCTTTAGTATGTGCCCCTCATGAATCGATAGGGGTGTCATGTCAGATGATCCTTGATCAAGAAAAACCACTAGCAGATATAAAATTCTGAAACCAGTATTTCAGCATGTTAAACCTGTCTTTGTCTGTTCAGCATGCTCTTCTACCCTGTCCAAATCAGTTCATATCGTCAGATAGATTGCGTTCCTCTGATCTAGATAGTCGGTTACCGTGCATACATTTGTCTCTTGTAAAATCATGCCGGTTCAGATGCCAATTAGTCATGTCTAAGACTTAAAAAATCTGTATTGAAATCTTAATGGTGCTCAGGGCCTGACGTTGCTTAATGTAGTATACTACTACTTGTTACAAAACCGGTGAATAATAGGGGGTGAATCATTCTAAGTTAGTACTAGTATCTTGCAACGTTTATATTGCCCTTTTTTTTGTAATTGCCGCCCTCTTGTAAACTGGACTGATATTATTCTCAACGCAAAGGATCGCAGATCTAGACAAATGAGCTAAACAGTACGTGTGATGTTCCTCTCATGGTCAGGCTGCTTCCATACCATGTCTTCGCGGACTACGAGGAGGACGACACCGCCGCCGGCACGGAGGAGATGTCGAGCGCGGAGAGGTGGGACAAAGGGGTGGAGGACACCGTGTTTGAGCAGATCGCGGAGTTCGAGAAGCAGGTGCTGGCCTTCAACGTGGTGTCCCGGCAGCGCGGCGAGGAGCAGCTGATGCTGGAGCGCGCGCTGCTCCAGGACGAGCACCGCGCCACGGAGCGCCTGCGCGCCGCGCTCGTCGTCCAGCACGAGCAGCAGCAGCGGCAACAGCAGCAGCAGCTGCAGCAGGAGGAGGCCGCCCGCGCGTCGCGCCTGGCGCTCGCGCAGGCGCAGGTCGCCAGCGCGTGGCCGCTGGTGCAGCCCACCCCGTCGGCGTGGCAGCAGGCGCTCGCCGCGGTGGCGCGCGGCGAGGGGATCGTCGCCGGGCAGGTGGAGACGGCGGGGGCCCAGGGCGTCGCTATGCGTCCGCAGCTGGATCCTGCCACGGCCGGCGCGTGGCTGATGATGCATCAGCAACAGCAACAACAGCAGCAGCAGTTGGCCCAGCTGGGCGCGTGGCAGCTCGCCGCGGGCAACTCGATGGGGCAGGCGGGGCCGTCGGCCGTGTGGCAGGAGCAGCCTGGGGAACAGACGATGGGTGGCACGGCGGCCGGCGGGATGACGCAGCCGTGGTGGGCGAGCGGTGCACAGAGGAGGGAGCAGTAGGGCTCGGTCGATCTCTTGTGTCCATGCATGTCGGCTTAGTATCAAACTGTTATAGTACCTTTTTGTATTGTAGTATCCGTGCGTGTGATCTGGTGAACTCCGGTTGGATGTAAGAAGAGCAAGCAAACTGTAGACTTCCGTATAACAAATCATCATGTTCATCATTCCTCCCAATTCCCAAATAGTTTCTAATAATAGCAAACACCCTTCAACCGGACAGAGAAATACTCTATTATTTTCAAGGAAATGCTTTCAGTTGGAGATGAATCTATTAACAGATTTTTTTTTCGCGAGTGCCACTGTTAGATTATTTCTCTGACATTGTCAAACATTCTCAGAAGCAGTGCATTGACTTGGATAAGTTGGTCGTGCGTTCTGCACGGTAAGCTTGTGGTATAAATAGATCGGCGCGCAGAAGTATCAACTTTTCAAAAGCAATTCTTATGCTTCTGTATTCTGATCTGTGGGAATGCTGACTCTGCGGCAATGGCCTCTACTGAAGATGCAGTTGTGCAAATTGAAGAAGCCCTGTACTATTTCAGTGATGTTATGTCTTCTAGGAAATTTCATCACTGAAAATACCCTGCAACTTTTGGTATTTCGGATTGTACTCCCATCGTTGCAAAGGCACCGAACTGTGAGTATAGCGAGCAACACCTTTTGCATTATCTTATGCATATCTGATACCTAGGCTTAACTAGCTTCAAAGGCCCATAAGGCTATAATTTTTTACATCGTTGTCGAAAAATAGTTTTCACAACCGCATAGTACATACTCCGTATTTGGTATCCTGACCACAAGCCCATACACAACCAGGTAATAGCTAATTAACTTCATGTCTACATAAATGCATTGGGTTGTAGATTTTTTTTATAGAATACCATAGGCGTGTAGGATTTCATGAGTAGCCTTGTTTTGAAGAAAAATGTAAGCGGAAAGAAAGAACATAATTGTCTGTATGCAGTTTCGGTCTGACAAGCACCTCCTCAAATGATAAAGAGTCAGAAAATATGTAAAGAAAATGAAATCAAAGACATAAGTTGGTGTACTTGTCAAATACAGTGGAGCTGTTCGATCGGAAAGGAAAAAAAAAGACTTGAATGCAGCTAAACGAACCTGTTCCTATGGAAATATAAGGCGAAGGGTGAAACTTAGAACTGTAGGGGCCTATCCGCACAAAGGCAGGGACCAGCGCGCAAAATCTGGAAAAAAATTGGAGCTGTTCAATAGGAAGGGAAAAATAGGGACATGAATGCAGCCAAACGGACCTGTTCCTAAGGAAATATAAGGGCGAAGAGTGAAAACTGAGAACTATAGGGGCCTATCCGCACAAAGTCAGGGACCAGTGCGCAAAATCTCGAAAAAATTTGGACCATTTCTCGATTTGTGCGTGTCATCCTTGCGCAGGGGCCATGCTAATCTTCTCTGTATCGTTCCAATTTTATCGGATGTCCCCGAAGGGACAACTGAAACCTCCGCGCGTTGCCTTATAAGCTGGTCAGGACGTTACTGAGCGGGCGAGGTGGGACTAAACGCTTGCTGGGGCGCTGCGCGCTGCCGGAGCTTTCGCGTTACACTGCGCGCTGGATCCATTGAGCGGCCCATTTAGGGAAGCGTTGTGGGCTGTAAACCAAAGTGGCCTTCTCCGGTCTCCAGGGAACCCGACACAGCGGATGCCTCGCCCTCGCCCGGGCAATGGCGAGAACACACATTCCAGATCCTATCTCCTTGATCAAGAAGCCCCGCCGTGGCCATATCTACCGTCTCTCGTGCAAGTTACAGTGCACTACAGAAGTCTCTTTCTCTCTCTCTCTCTCCACATGATATTTGTGTTCATCACTCGAGTTGAAGTGGGAGGATTAGTGTATAGCACAGTTCAGTCAGATACAGAGGTATGTATATAAACTGCAATGATGAAATGCAAGATCCGAGTAGACAAGTGCAGGATGAAAAATACAACAACATTCACAGAGCATCTCAAGTGAGAATCGACTTGTGTGGCTCACCCAACAACCTCCGACTTGACACGGCAACAAACAGCAGGTGTGTGTATCTTCTTGTACATCATATAGAAACATTTTTTGTTGGGGGGGTAAAACAGACAGACAAAGGGGCCGGGGTGGACACTATTTCCCTAGCCGCAGAGTTGTGTAGTATCTAGCTTACAATTACAATATCACCTCACAACATACAGAAGAACACGTCTTCGGCGCTGGATTTTGCTTCTTCTGTCCAGTCGTCTGCCCTCCCTTGACGGGCCTACAGATTATTGTGGACGGAGTAGACTTCGGCGATCATAGTATGGTACAGGAGCAGCGAGTGGTCTTAGGCAATTTGTTCGTCTTCTTGTCTGCCACAACAAACAAGTTAAAAAGGAAAACAAAATTCATCAGATGAAAACAAAAAGGCAATCTGAACCGTATTAAGACACATTGTACTAACTCATATGAACCGGTACTACTTCAAACACCACATGGACAGGAGCAGCATAGACATGCATGCACCACGCGACATAGCATGCAAGCCAATTAGCACACCAATAACTAAACATCGGACCTTGATCACTCATTAGCCTAAGTAAGATTTTACTAGTAGTATGGGCAAGATTATTGCTAACGCTGTTTCCTATTTCAAAAGTTACTACCTCAGTACTCAACTGTCCAAATGCTAAAGTAGAATGTGTTCAGGCAGTGGCGGACCTAGAAATTATTTGAAGCCTGGGCAAACATGTCTATCATGCCATTTTTTCGGACAAAATCGCTGTACAAAGTCACATGACGTAGGCTACGCTGCCGCCGGCAAGCGAGGGCGGCTGCCCGGGCTGGAGGGACCTTAGATCCGCCCCTGTGTTCAGGTAAGTGATCATGCATACGAAACAGCTCAACCATCTTAGGTATACAAAATCAGAAAGAACATTATAAATTTCTCGTTTCCATCAACTAAAAGGCATCTAGAGTCAGGTTTCAAAAGAAAAGCATCTATCTAGTGTAACGTAAGAAGGGGTAACTAACTAATAGTATCTAAGCCAAAGAGCATGATTTTGAACACTAACTTGCAAAGAGTTGGTGAAATAGTTCAAGTTATGACTGTTGGCCAATCCAGATATTCTTCTAGTGGTTATTCGATAATATTTTATTATATAACACTGCATTTCATTTCATGGTGTCCTATGGAAGCTTGAAGAATCAGAAATGAAATATTACATATTTCAGTGAGACATGCATTTGGATGTAGCTTTGACTAATTACTGATGTACTCTGGTTATTAGAGGAATTACATAGAAACAACATCCATTATCTGGTATTATTAGGCAAACCCAGAATTTCAACTACAAATTGTGGAACAGCCAGCAGGTCATGTTACTGATTTTACATACAGAAATGCAGATTCTCAACATCATCATAATTCATACAAAACCTTTTTTATCTATTGAACATTGCTTTTGCACATATAGATTCCACAAATATGATGACACGTTAGTGATTGAACAAATAGCAGAAAAGGAAACAAATCCAGAACCGACTAGCAAAACATTGATAATGAGGCGCCATCGCAATTAAAAGACACAACACAAGTTGCTAGGTCAAATGATGTCAGCCAATCTAAGTGAGATGCACAGGAAGATTCGGCAACACATAAATGATTTATGCAAAAGACTACAAAGTTAAAGCTCACCTGGTTTTGATTTTGCTGATGACGGCTGGACAACGACATGCATTGTCATAACAGTGCTGGGAAGATCACCAAAAGGTGCTCTGCACTGTGCAATGTTCTTGTCATTTTCTAGAATTTTGCCTCCACTTATCAGTTTCACATCATTAGCAGTCTTTGGGACAATTGTTTTATCTACAAGCAGAATCATTACAGTATTAGAAACAACACACCTTAAAAATACTACCCATATATTTCTAAGTGCAGGGATGTCAGGCATTTTAGTACAGCAAATTGAATAAATGATGATAATCAACCAATACAACAAAAACAGTCGTCTTTATTGGAGCACCTAGGATAAAATAGAAAACAAATCGCCTCATGTGCTTTGAACATGTATGCAAGGCAAGAAACATGTATTGTTCAAAGTTGGACTAAATGACAAATGCAGGATAAATTTTAAGGTATTGCTATGCAGAGATTAAGTTGACCTTATCAATGGAAGCTTAATAATATCAGGTATTAAACAAAATTCCTGTGAGTTTGACAATACTCTCCTTGAGACAATCGTGTGTTGGTTAAAATCATAAGAATCATCTCATGCACAGATCCATAATAAAAGGGAGCACACGAATGCATATACACCAGAACTGGGTGATAAACAAAGATATACAAACAAATTATATGATATGGAATTATCTTTTATCTTACCGTTGATGAAAAGGGATGTGATTAATATAGGGTGAATGCTAACAATGAAATAGACATTCCAGATTGAACATCATGAGCTTCTCAAATCTTTGTGGCTTCTAAAGCTTTTTTCTGTTTTGCTCTCTGTGTCTACTCCACAGCCTTACTATTTGACTTACCGTAGAATACTATTTCAAACATCAGGAACTCTCTTGAATTCTGTAAGACCTTTTGTGAGCCACGTAAAATCTCCTCTTGTATTAACAGCATCCTAATATGTAAGGTGCGGTGCCCATGCAAGAGATTCATGAGAAGAGTTGCCTATCAGTCGGAAATCAGAGATATCCTGCACACTGGCTTTGGTCTAAGGAATTAGACAATAAACCCTCATCCAAAAAGGCTGTGGTAAGCACATTAAAATGTCTGCCTACATTATGGGAGTCTCTACTCTCTACATCACGGCCCTAGTGGCCTAGTCACAGCCCATCATCCCTTCGCACAGGTACCAAAGATCATCCTGGATTATTAAGGTACAGGGGCATCTCCTATACACATCTGATAGCTCTAATTTAAGCCGTACTTGAGAATTTTAACCAGAACCAGCACTTGCTAGTAATAGACGCGAGCTATGTTCTCCAAAATCCGACAAGCCACAAATCCCGTAGGAACCAAATAAGAAGCTTACTCATCGCCCCTTTATTCACGACTACCGCCGTCCCGCAAAGGCAAGAAACAAGCATGAGTTTCTTTACAAATTTAGTAGTGCAGATCGCACAAGCACAAACCAGAGCATGCACAGAGACATCCCACCACAAGCATCGCATCACGTCGTGCGAGAATCCAGAGCTCAAGAGGTGGAATCTTAGGACCTTTGGGCCAGTCGGCGACGACGCGGTCCTTGAGTGCGGCGACGGTGGTGGTTGCGGCGTTGCAGCGGACGGGGCCGATGTCGGAGCCGTCGAAGAGCCGGAACTTCACTTCAACCTCCTCATCCTCCGCCGCCGCCCCCGCCCTCTCCTCCTCGTTCGTGCCCTCCACCTTGGCCTCCTCCGCCTCCGCCATTTCTTGGCCTCCCACCAAAGAGCTCGAACACTCCCGGGACCCCGGGAATTCTGAGCTCGGCCCGGCTGCTCCGAGCAAGAACTTGCGAGCTCGGTGGGGGCAGAGACGAGAGGGATTCGGAGCTCTGTCTAGGGTTTGGTGGGGGGCAAAGAGGGTAGGAGAGGAGCAGGAGCAGGAGAGAACAGGAGAGGGAGGCTCTGCAACTGCAAAGGCGAGGTAGGAGAAAATTCTCTTTCCCTTTTCTTCTGATGAAAATGGGAGTTTTTATTGGTGGTCTTTTTTTTCAGACTTGGTCTTTTTCTGCTGTCTTAAAACCATGTTTGATCTGTCGACAAACTGTTCTGCTTTTTTTTTTAATAAAGGCATACAAATTTATAATTATTTTAAAGCAGAGAGTACATTATATATACAAGAATGAATTACATTTTTTACCCTCTAGTTATGTATTTATGATACTAATTACCTCCCATCTAGTGAAAAATTGTTTAGATGACCCATTTTAGAAAATTTGGACCCTTTTTTTGGCAAGGTCTGAGGTGATGATTGAGACTCAAAAATATCAGGACAATGACGAGGAGTGAACATACGATGAAGAGAAAGGCTAGACATTATCATGATGCCCTCTGATATTTACATATTTTGAAGCACCACCTACTATACCAGTCTATTCTAACAAAATATACAGAATGCCAAAATAGGGTAAAACCTTCTTAAAATTCTATATATGATGTATTTATGATTTTATTTCACTAAGTGGGGTAATAAATATCACAAATTCACAATTGTGGGGGTAAAAAGTGAAATTAACTGTATATATAAACATGCATGTCACTCTACCATAATACCTACCAAGACGGAGATTCGGAGCGTCAGATTGACGAAGCCATCACTAACATCTTCATATAGCCCAGTCGTATACGGCTGAAAATATAACCCCATGTGCAGAGTTTTATCTCTGACCAGTAACCGTCCAACTAGATTATCCATATTTATGTGTAAAAAGTAAGTAAAAAACATTTCATCTATGTGTATTTTGTAGGAAAATATATATATATATATACTTGTGCCATTTAAAGTGACATTCCATATTTGTATATGTCTCTTCATTGATTTTTGTTTAATTGGTGTCGATAACAATTAATGTTTATTGTATTTCCTAGCACTATCTTTTACTTACGTTTTTCCTTTGACGTTATCGTTTCAACACAGGCATGGGATCGATTGGGTTGCATCACAATCATTCGGGATGGAACCATTTTCTAACTAACGGAAAAATCAAAGTTCGACACAATCATGTTGCACTGGTACATGATCGAATCATGACTAGAAAGTTTTCAGCTATTATATCACTGCTTTCATGTCTCCGATGGTTTAAAGAAAGTAATAACACGGAGAAACAACACTAATATAATCACCCTGACTAAAATATTCAGACCGTGATATACATGTAAATCTGCACAACTAGAGCAGCTATTAACCAGTTAGGACAACTTCTACCATTAAGAAACAGCTAAAGAACGACTGACCGTCTTCTAAACACGGCCTAGTTCCTTCAGTTAGATGTAAACACCATGGAGCAAAAAAAAACTACCACGGAGTGCAGCTCAATTCAACGAGACACGACCCAAGATGTCTCGTCAGGGCCAAAGCTTCTTGCTGAGGTTTCGATGTGAGTTCATCGATACGAACGTTTATGGTAAGCTCGTCGGTGGACTCATCAA